>JADDOH010000925.1:0-53548 GCA_016648135.1 Agrypnia vestita | reverse complement strand
CCAGTATTTAAATATTGGTGGTGACCCCTTAAATAAAAATAAAGACCATAAAAAACAAAAAATAGAAGAGAAACAATATTCTCCCCCCACCCACAACTTCCATACCTACTTTTCCACATAAAAATACAGTTTCGTCTCTATGAGGCCTCTATAATATCTTTTTTTAAATTTTTTTATCTATTTATTTTACGCATCATTTTTTTGAACATCACTAGCCCCACGAAACGTTATAAAGATATGTTTTTCTGTAGGATTCATTTTTACAATTAATATTAAAATATTATTTAATTTTACATTTATATTTTTCCAATTAATATTACAATATTATTACATTTCATTTTTGATCAATAAATAATAACATGATACACATCAATTCGTACATTTGTTCATTTCTTGATTATGTTTTTGTATTTTATTTTTTTCTATTCATTCACTTTGAAAAACGGTGCCTAAATGAGATGTGTTTACAAATGATAAAACGTATATTCAGCTCGTTCACGAATTATTTATGACAGATTTGTGTTAAGTGTTGATAATGTAATCCGCCGTAACGCTCGATATAACAAATACATGAAATATTTGAAAATGGCTATTGAGTTCAGTGGGAAATTAATAATTAAACCGAATATTACAATAGTCGGCAGTATCTATATATGTTGTCAAAATATAAATATTATTTACAAACGATTCACTATGGCTATCAAGTCAATCGTGATTCTCGTAAAATCAAATAAAGATTTTTTACATAAGAGATGTTTTACGTTGTACTGTTATTACGCTAACGCAACCACCCATGGTTGAAATTTGTCATCCCCATAAGGTTTCCTGTTTTTGGCAAGAGTATGAAGCAATATTCTTATTTGTATGTATATGATATTCATCCGAATTATAAACATTTATATTAGAATACACATGAAAATAATTAAAATTTTTAAATCTCCTTTTTTAGACCAGTTCTTATATTCACAATATTTTGAGAATATTACAAATTTTCAAGAACACCTACACTGGATTTTTGTCCCCAGGGGGATGGTCTTTAATCACGATTAAGGACGATCTTTCTGGATAAAAAAATCCAATAATTGTGTTCTTGAAAAATTTAGATATATTCCAAATATATATTTGGAACAATGGAAGTATTCTTTGCTCGGATCCGCAATCGGAAATCGACTAGCGAGAAACAATTCGATTATTTCCCGAATAAAAATGGAATAATATAAATAAGTAAATTAATAATTCAAAGAGAACCATATAACTATCAAATTTTGACGACTTATAAAGTCGCTGGGATAGTGAAATTGGTAACACGCTGTGCGCGAAACACAGAGGTTCGAATACAGGTTCCAGCATTTAATTTTTCTCTTTTTTAATTTGATATTTGTGTGTTTCTCTTTATTTATATTTATATAATGTAACGTTTACCAACTCCACCATATCTTGAATAATGATGTCTTCCCGGAATAAGTTCCAGTTTTGTGATCTTGATAAATTTTAACATATTAAAAATATTCTGAATATAGATTGTTTTTGATAATTTAATAAATATATAAGAATGTTTTAAATAACAAGTAGGTACAAATATATTCGTTGATTGGATGGTTTGGAAAAATGATACAAAGTTTTTATTAATATTTGTTTTTGAATTCTAATTAAAAAAGACTTGGCAAAAAGTTTTTCATATATTGTAGAGATACGGAATATCGAAGCAAAGTGGCAAATATGAAAGCTTTGAAAAAATATGATTTCATTTTTTCTTAAAACATGATATATAATATTATCTGGAAACATTTTTAATTGATCTAAGCTCTGTAAATTCAATAATACAATTCAAACGTAGGTTGATATATTCCAAGACATTTTTATTTGCTATTTACGCAAATAACCTTTTAGACTTCTAATTATATAAATTACCTAATTTCATTTAATTACATCCACGAATTTTTTTATATGTATACTTATTATTATAGTTACTTAAAACACACTCTAATAATTAATTAAAGCTATTCAGGGAGGTCAAAATGTCAAAGGTTCATTTAATTTTCTTATAAATGTCAAAAAATGGGAAATATTTTTATTTCAGAGTTCAACGTTAAACCAAATTCTGCGTGAAATAATATTTGAGTATGATTAATTTTTATATTATCATTTTTCAATATTCTTAACTGTGATACTTAAACATATATTTTTTAAAATTAATTTATTTTTAACAACTTTTTGATTTCTGATATTTTTCCATTATTATTATTATAATTATTATAACTTAAACAAGCCAAAAGGCCCAATAACAGGAGTGAAGCACATCACAACAAACCTGGGCTTAAGCCAATCTCATAGATAAATTGTGACCTTACCGGGAATCGAACCCGGATCCCTCGGTGTGAGAGCCAGTGGCATGTCCACTGGGCTACGAGGGTCATATTTGACCAGCTCTGAACATCTTTGGAGACAGTGAACAAATAAATCGCACTCTGAATCAGAATGATGAAGAATACAACAGTGTTACTATACACAAAAATATGGAAATACATTGGTATATCCGGAACCCTTGGTTGAAACTGATTGATATATTAGCGTTTTCGATAGTTGTATTTGATGCAAGGAAAAAAGACTAACATCTTAAAAATGTGGAGGTACAAACGTAATTCAAATTGTGAAGAGCTTCGTATTAAGGCGTGCGTCTTAAATTGCCTTTATGATAAAATGAAATTTTTTGGACATTTTAAGGGCTTACATAGAAGCCTTCCTATGTGGAAAAAGGCGTAGGACTATATGTCTCTGTCTCTACCCGAGGCCTCAAGATTTCTGAGAAAAGATCTATTTGGATGCAGATAATTCAAAGGATTCATATATGAGATCCTAGGACACTTGTCTGATACTTATGAGCGTAAGACAGAAATATAAATAGATAAATATACTATTTTACATTTTTATAGAATAACGTTTTTTTGTAGAAATAAGACATTAAAAAAATTAATAAAATGAAGTTTTCTATATCTTCCGGATTGGTAATTGATAATAAATCTAATTATTTTTTGCAAGGAGTTAAAATGAAGAATGAATAAAACTATTCACGTATGAAACTTTTAATTAATGGATAATGATCGAATTGGAATGAAGAATTTACGATATAACCTATAAAATCACTTGAAAAGTTTTTCGAGAGCGAGAAAGTTTTAAATAGTTTTGCAGATTTTGTACAACTTTGACGGTAAAAACTAAAAATTTGTCCTCTTAAACACAGACTTCTTTTTTTTTAAAGAATAATTTTTAAAAGTTTTTAATTTATTGGCCGTTAAGCTTTTTAAAATCAGGACTTTTCTTTTAACAAATTTTCAAAGCTTTATATCTAAGTACTTCAAACGATTCAAAAGGATTTAGCCTAAGTTTATAAACTTTTACAAAAGATATTGGGAAACTTATAAATATGCCCTTAAATATTAATTTATCAGTCTTTACCAAATCTAGCGGTGTAATTTTGCATAACGGAAAATGTGTTACAGAAAACAAGGCGATTCTGGCGAGGTATATCAGGAAAGAAAATAATACAGTTTTTTTCAGAGGCGTGGTATACTTTACACAAACGAAAAAAGCTGTGCATGACAATAATTTTGGTAAAATATATTTGAATTAAACATTTCATTGATTTATCATGTATTGTTTATGTATGCCTATAAGTAAATAATAGCATTTTAATTATTAATATTGTTAAAAAATGGTAAGCTGAAGGAATTGGGCACCATATAAATCCCTTGATCCCTTGCAATATGTAATTTTGGAAGACTCTAGAATGGCCTACAGCACATTAGGATATCTACACAATTCAGAAGATGCATGTAACAGCCTAGAAGTGACGGAACATTCTCCTAAAAAACTAGAACGGAAAAGAATCTTCTCGAGGGTACTAAAAACAGAATTTGCGTATAAATAGCGGGTACAGTTAGTAAGTTAGTTAATTAGTTAGTTTTAATTAAGTAAACTAACCAAACATAACCATACCTAACTTTACTCTTACACATAATACTATTGTACTGCAAAATGTCGCAAATATGTAAATAAACGTTTTGCCAGATTTAAATTCATCCCTTTTAATAAACTTGGTATTTTTTTGCATAATAAAATATTTTAAGCACTTTCTTTTTCAATTTTCCGAAAAGGAATACACTGTTGAATCTTCATGTTTGTGTTTACTGGGGTATTATGCCGTGTTGTTACGACCTTTCGGGCCGACGTTTCGGATCCCATTGCAGGGTCCATCATCAGGGCTGATGTGTTGTCTCGAATGTTGGTGTTGTGGTTAAGTATCGGCTTGCAATACCGTGCCGAAGTCATGATGTGTTGTATTGTGTTGTATGTATGATTCATCTGTTGTCTGATCACTATCTCTGCGGAGTCTGCGACGAGAATGACTTTGAAGCGCCGGATACCAAGATGTTTTTAATTTGAGACCATCATCTCTATTAATGCCGAAAGGTCGTAACAACACGGCATAATACCCCAGTAAACATAAACTTGAAGATTCTGAGTGGCCGTGAAAACCTAAGAACATTCTGAATACACTGTTGTACTGTAAATATTTTTCAAGAATGGAAATTAACTCACACGGGTAAAGTTTTCCAAAGTACGCTTCTGAAAGAGAGCATATCACATGAATATGACTTACACCCCCCCAGTATTACTTTTAGAAATGCAGCCTATCGTAGATCGCAGGTACTGCCTCGATAGTAACATAAGGTAAATTCACACCTACGGAACACTACTGAGGTATATCATCTCTAGGTATATATTATAATGGCTAGTTTGTTAGTTAGTGAATCCAATAAAAGCTTAAAAATCATGAAATAATTTTCACAATTTTATAAAATCTTATACCACCCTGGGAGACTAAAATTAGAAGAATTATTACAGGTAGAAGTTGTGTGATTTTATTATTATTACAGGTAGAAGTTGTGTGATTTTTTAAAGGAGCTGATTAATTATAATTTTTTTATTGTCACTTTTTAATGTACCTCCGCATTAAAGTATTGTTTTATTGAAAAATTAGAAATTCTTCTCCTTGACTGACACGCAACTTTCCCCGCGCACGTTTGTTAGAGTCGGAAAAGAAGATAATGTAGGTACTTATTAAGAAACAAACGTAATATCTGCAATGTAGCACATGAATTATTTAATTTTAATAAACTGTTTGTTAAAAATGTTTGAAAAATCGTTAATTTTTTTTCGAAATATATCAATAAATTAATGGTTTGATGCATACCCACTGCCAATAAAAAAATTATCACCCAGTAAAAAATCACCCGATCTCTTGCAAAATATTATTCTCCTTAATTATAAATTTGACCTCATAGAATTTTTTGATTATTCCACAAAGTGCTTCACATTTAGACAAGAGATATGCTGTTGTACGCTAGCTAGTAGGTTGCGCTGCTGAAAGCGGAAGGCTGTTTATAAAAGGCGAATCAACAGCTCGAGGGCCCCATGATGTTTACGGATTTAATGACAAACCTGTGAACAGTGAAGTGCTTTGAGGGTAATCGAGTATAAAAACAAGTGCGATTCAAGTGACATGGTTCTAAGCACACTTAGCGGTTAATTTTTGTTGGTCAACAACTAACCGACTAATTAACTTACCATAATGCCGTTTCTCCGAGGGGGTAGGCAGAGATGAAGCGTATCCGAAATATTTTATTTCTAAAAACTATAAAACTCAGGCCGCAAAAAAAACTCGGTTATCAGTAGAATCATTAACTTATTCTTGCAATACGAGAATTCACTTGGCATAGACTTATTCGCAGACACAAAGTATATTCTTTAGCAAAAACAAAAAATAATGATTTCATAGGCTTTAAACCAACGTACAATGCACATACGCATACACACATATCACTTTTAAGTAATTTAATAGATATTATTGTAATCGATTAAGATGTATGGACCAGATATTATTAAAACGCTTTAATCTTTTTCTTTGTAAAACATTTTCATGCATTGTAAGCTTCAATTCGAATAAATAATAAAAAAAAATAAAAATAAATAAGTACATGAATCCCATTCACGGCTGAGGAGCTCCACAGGAATGGATGTGGTGCGGGCATTTCGTTTTTTTTTAATTTTCCAAATAGTTTTATAAAATTAAAAAAATAAATCATAATCTCCCATATAAAAAATCACCCAATTTCTCCATAAATTTAAGACACCCAGGGTGGTGTAACTCTCTTTAACACTAGCAATTTTACGCTCAAGTTTTATATTGCTCGAGAGGAATGACCTCTGAATGATAAAATCCCGAAATCTGGCCCAAGAGTCGCGCAAACTTTTATTATCGGCTTAAGAAAGCAAGCACGTCAAAAGAATCCACTCCAATTAGCCAGACCCGAGGGTCTGTGTTTGAGGAGGAGCCGGGCTGGAGCCAGCCGAGGGTCGCGGGCCCCGAGCCGCGGATTAGTTTTGAGGGGCGTCTGTTTACGCAATCGATGAGCCCGATTACTTAAGATGTTCGCGACGTCAACCCCACGATGTCGTGGAGACTGAGATAATTCATTGAATTGGCAGGGTGCCGCTGGATGAGATGATAATTATTATAATTTGAATAACGTGATTTTAAGATTTCTCACAGGTTTTCATTTGATTGACTGCGATGAGAATTTAATTTATTGTTATTTCTTATTAATTTGTGATTGAATACTGTTTCATTTTTGCTTTTTGATGCTAGCAAAATGCAATACGATATGTGGTAATGGGATTTTTCGATTTTTTATTCGTCATTGGAGAACTGTTATTGATGAGATTTTAGTTTGTGTTGTATACCTTGAGTAGGAACAAAGCTGGATGGAACAAAACAGCACATGGTTTTTTATGTATGCCATAGAAGTAACTCACATAAGTACTCACACAAATTTTTTTTTTGTTTTCTAGAGTATTAAAAATTTGAGGACCCGGCTGAAAAAATATATTATTGCAGCAAAATTGTTTTCAAATCGAACGCATATCTTATAGGAAAAATATTTTTTTTCTGGAAGTCGGTTTGTCAGGCAGTTGGCTATCGGACAATTGGCTATCAGGCAGTGTCGGGAAATTTTCCTACATCCCTGAAGAGGACAAGTTTAAAGAAGAAAAAATTAATATTGAGAAACGAAAATTTTTCTTTCATTAAAATTATATATTTTTAGAGAGATGCGAACACGGAATACGTATCGCATAAATATTTCTACTATTTTCTTACTAAGCCAAAAGCCTGTGCTATGAAAACAGGACTAACTCGCTGGCGTTCTGGGAGAGGGTACGAACCACCAACTATCAGATCACTACGCGAAACCACTCTATTTCGATCAAGCTTCGTAAATTGTGTCAATTAGCAATTTGTAGTCGATTCGTTAATGCATCTAATCTGTAAAGGACGCCAAGGAGAGCGAAGAGAGTGATACGGTAGCTCTGTATAATGCCCTCTAATGGAAATGACTTTCCTTAATGGTCTGCAGAAGTACTTGTATAAACTCGGCATTAGCGCCGAACGGGCGGATGTGTCACCTCCCCAGAAGCTTCGCCGCAAACAGAACTCCGCCATTAAAATTCACTTTACTCGCATTACTAATATTTATCGTCTACTGCTTGATGATCCACACGTGTACACATGACAAGACGAAAGACTCCAAATACGAATGTCTCTGAAAAGAAATGGTATTGAAAAAATACGACGGTAAAATCTCTATATAAACATATGGGCACGGGCGAGGAAGGGAGGCAAATTAAGGGGAATATAAAATTAGAGTTAAAACAAATATTAGAATTACGGTCATTAAAAATTTTAAAAAAGGGGAAAAGATCGACAAAGGGCCATTTTATGAAAATTGTTTGCAAAAAATCCTACAGTATTATTTCATGGGCAAGATTCATAAATATTAGAATTAGGCCATTAAAAATTAGATAAAAGGGGAAGGGTTCGTCGAAGGGAGATTTTATGAAAATTGTTTTCAAAAAATCTTACAGTATTATTTCACGGGCAAGATTCACAAAAAAATATTGCAAAAAATCGGCAAAAAAGGTCGGCATTGCATTGAAATAATGGACAGGGTAAAAAAATATCAAATGACATGATCCATGTGTTAATTATTTTTTAGAATAGATAATGATTATCGTATCATATAACATAATAAATTGTTAATGCCCTGATAGATAGCCCTGACTGCCGATCGAAATAATGAAGTGTCATTGGTCGAAATTGGCGTTTGAGGTATACTGCTCCAATCGTTGGCCAGGATTTTAAATTACAAAATCCGAACCAGTTGACAATAAGAACCTCGGAGTCTTCTATTGGAAGACAAATATATTACGAGTGTTTAAACCAGCGGTACTCAATCATTTTTCTTTGAGTCACATACCTACATATGTTTGCTAAGTTACGCGGGCCGCAACATTATGCTGATATGACGAAAAAAAAAATCATACTAGGAAAAACAGTATTTATTGGTTCAAGATTAGGGCGCACCCTTTTGATTAATCAAAAAATATATTTTTTAACTATAACAGAATAATAATACTTAGCGCTTATCTTACTGCATGAAATTTATTTTCATTATAATTATATACTCAAAATACAATAATGAATAAAATCAAATTCATAACTAACGTATATCAATTATTTTTGTATAGCGTCTTAACAAAAATAATAGATCAATTAGTAATAAAGGCATACAAAAATATGATATATGAGTACGGATTCTAACACCTTATTATAGACATAACGGAGGACGAAATTATAAAAAGGAAAAACTTCCAGAGTTGCGTAGACCATATTGTGGTAGAAAACCGTAAACGCACGATGAATTAAAAATACATTATAGATTTGGACAAAGATTTGAATATACCTACTCCAAATATTGTGATTTCAAAAAAGAATTCGACACACTGGAATACGAGATTTAACTGACAGTAATGAATGAATGTGGAATACGTGGATCACAAAAAATGGCTAAAAATTACACGACAAACACAAAATTTACACTTTGTGGTTGAAATTATCTATGGTTGAAACAAATGCATTCTTAAACCATAGAAATCGCCGGTCTTAAAATAACAGGAGAGTTTTTGATCGTGCGTATTTCAAGATATTCAAAACTTACGATGCTAGATATTAAATGTGCTTCGGGCCGCAGGTAAAAGCTGGTCTAGACCATGCTTTCTCGGTGAAGATTGAGGAGGAAAATCTTTCTTTCTTTACTCCGAGCCACGTTCGGTGGTGGCATTTCCGTCACTCATCGTACAAGCCCTAATGTGATATTTAAATATACTGTAAAAATACTTTCTTAAAATTATAAAGTTTCATTTTTTATGTTAAGAAAATAAAATTCATAGTAAAAAAACGGCGCATTTTGTCGAAAAAATCGTAGGTTACGCGGTAAATTACTATTAGAAAGAAGTGTGCAAAATATAAAATAGTTTTTGAGATATCATCTACAAGATTCAGAAAAAGTAAATTTCGAGAAAATCGCAAAAGAATAATGTAATTCGTTTAAAAATTAACCAACCACGTTAGCTTCGAATTGCTATAACTCAACCAATTTTTTAAATTTTTAAACGAGTGACGAATCAAATTTTTTATGAAACTTTTTGCTATAGGACAAAGCAAACAAATATTTATTTGATAAACGTGTACATAGGTAGTGCAACCCCTTAAGGCTCTGAGAACAGCGCTATTTAACGCGGCGTAACGTCCTGGTATTGTTAGTGACGGACATTAATACAACTTTTTTTTTCTCTATACTATTTATAATTAATTCTATTATTAAGATATTATTAATTTTTTATTTATCATAGAAAGTGTATTACGTATTGTTTAAAAACTTGTTAATCTGGACTTATTCCTTAAATTGAATAAATTGATTTGCGTTAGTCCGAATATTATATAAAATTATTTTATCATTATTTATTATTAATTTATCGTAAAAAGTGTATCGTATAATTGTATCATATTAAAATACTCATACATTGTGCTCTAATGTCACTCCTGTTGACGGTCTGTTTGTTAAAAAATAAAAATTATATGAAAATGAATTATTTCACCATTTGTTGGCATCAGTGAAGGATATTGTTGCATAGAAAATTGTTTGAGAGATGACTTTGCTTTTTGTACTTCATTATTTTTTATATCATAAATATTTGCGCCATATGAGACGGATATTGTTAATTGAAAACCTATATATTTTGATTAACGAAACGAATTCTCATCATGTCGAAATACAATTTTTCAATAATTTTTGTTCAATTTCTTTTAATCATTTAAATTGTTCACTGTTGATTACAATTGGATAGCGATGGGCTTTCATTATATTTATATATGAAAATAGGTCTAACTTGGACGAGCGTTAGTGTGATCGAGCCAGTGACCACTTTGACTACTCGATTAAATAAATGAACTGTAAAATTTGTTATATAACAGAATTCGGGAAAATAAGTACTGTCCGAAACCATGTTTATACGAAGTCGGTTTTATGTCACGTCGGTAAAGGAGAAAAGTGATATGATTATTTGTCACATCCCAATGTGTACTTAAACGCTTCTAAGAGATCCTGGGAGGATTATATTTAAGTGCTTAGTCCAAAGATTCCTAAGGCAGTAATGAAAATTTGTGGAAGGAAATAAAAGGAGTAGGTAAAACCTCTCGCAGGCCAAATTTTGCGGGGTTTTACTGCTCCATAAAACAAAAGATCAAGAAAACGATAAATTAAAAGTATTAATGCGTCCACTGCGTAGTATTAAGCACACTAAAAATAAAAAGCTAAAAAGAATATAAAAAAGTTTATTTTAAATCAAAATAAACACTAAAACATACGAACTGTGGAGAAAAATTCCATATACAGGAAAACTAACCATAGATACCTATGCTTAATTTATGTAAATAAAATAAATATAAACCAGCTTTTTATATATTATATATTTTTTTATTTACGCTTTAACAGACCAAAATGCCCAATTACAGAAGCTAATCACAAAATACCCAGACTCGAATATATCATATTAATTAATTGTGACCTCACTGGGAATCGAACTCGAAACCCTCGGTTTGAGAAGCCAGGGTCATACTCACTGGACTACGAGGGCCGCCAAAATATAAAAAAATATATAATATGTAATTAAAATAGAATATGTCACTAATACATACAAGGTAAAGCATACAAGGTTTATTATAGGAGCTGCCAATCATTTTATATTGGACAAATCGGAAGAAAAAATACACATATGAATAGACGAAAATCTTTGGGGAATAAAGAACTTTAGCATCAAATCAAAGATGACAAACCACGCATCATCATATACAGAATGGGGAGAAAATTGTGGTTTCAAAAAATCTATAAAGCATTAAACTTAATAATAAAAATAAACTTAACAAAAAAAAAATCCCCTATTTCATCCTCTCTCCTGTCGATATTAGCTCGCCCTGCACCACTTTCACTTTAAACCCTTCACTTCCCTCTCATACCGTTCCCTCATGTAGTCAATGAAATATTTTCTAGTCTTAAGTTTTAATATATTATTGAAGATCATGCAGTAAGCATTTCTATTTTTAATCAAACTTTTATAGTGTGAAGTAAACAGAGTTGTTTTTTAAGTAAATAATCAAAATTAAAAAAAATATTGTGTAAGATGTAAATGTATTTAAAATCATCAATTTAATCTATTCTGTTATATTTTTTCTATATTCCTGAATGGTTTTGAATTTAAAAAAAAACGTAAAATAATGTAGGTCTGTTTTTAAAAAATAACTATCGTAAGCCTGCCTCATATTTAAAATGAATATTCATATCAATGAAATTAATAAATTTTTCAAATATTTTATAAATATTTTAACGATGAATTTTTTATGAGACTGACATTTTTATTTGTTCTTAAACATCCAAGTTTGAGTAAATTACATAGATATATTGTGACCTAGCCGAGAATCAAACCCGAAATCGTCGGTGCGAGAAGCTAGTATTCGGATGTCTCTTTGAATAGTGCATTTATTTCGCTATTAAATATAATGATTTCGCTGTCTGTGCGTCTGTCCATCCGTATGTCCGTCCGTACGTCCGTAACTTCATGTAACGTCCGTAATTTCATTCGAATCCACGGCTAATAAAAAACAAATTTTGGTTGTAGCGTGTAAGGTAGTGATGCATTTAAAGTCAGTTTCAGATTTACCCAAGGATACAATTAAGGCTTTTTCCAATTGAACAAGATATCAAGTGAATGAAAGCTAATGACATGTCCTCATCAGACCAGGATTAAAGGTGAGGGTAAATTGTGGTGAGGATTTCCAAATTCGATGTTTGGTTTTCGCATCAACAGTCGGCAGCTAAGCTAATGAATCAGGTAGAATTAGGATAGGGGTAAGGTGACGCAGCACAAATGAAGAGACTGATTTGGAATGTAATTATTAACTTCAAGTATATTCTCATCACCTTGGGCTTTCTGGAATTTATCTAATAGGGTCGTTGGAAGATTTTTTAAGTTATTAAAAATACAATTTCACAATGCGTATATCAAAAATCAAAAAATGAGGGATACCCTCGGAATGGAGCCGCTACTTTCAAATATATAAAGGTGACTGGAAAACGTCTTGCGAATCCTATGTCAGCTGAATCTTAATCTTTTCTCAGAATATTTTCAGCAAAACAGCAACGTATAATGTACGTAGACATATTGGGCCTTGATTGGTCAACTATTACCGAAGCAGCAAGGAAAATGGAAGCACCTTATGTAGTCTGCACTCAGACACTTCCAGGATATGATGACAAAGATGTGAATATGACCCTTGATTTTCTTTTTAAATAGAGATGCGAAACTAAAAATAAAAAAAAACAAACAATTATTACAGATACAGAACCAAACAGTACGTTATACTAAAACTATTCAACAAACTACCGGATAGAATAAAAAATGTAACGGGACAAAAAAAATATAGCAAAAACCCTAAAGAGATACCTACAATGAATTGTGAATTGGATACTTGTAAATTTGTAGTTTATATTATATTATAATTTAAGGACAATTAATTAAGGAAATGTACATATTCTGTAATCAAATCCTTGCGTTTAAACTGTAAAAACAGTCTTTCAAGAGATGATAATAAAATGGCAACAATAAACAAAAAAAATACGGAATACACGAACACGGAACACTATACATTTAAATAGAGATGCAAATACGGAATACGTGTCAAGTCAATATTTTTACTATTTTCAAACTAAGCTAAACGCCAGTGCCATGGAAATAGGATTAACTTGCTAGTACCATGAGAACAACAAGCTATGTTTATCAGATGCAGTTGCTCTATACATTATTTGAATGCTCCGTATCCATTGTGTTCTAAAGTCTAAACAGGTGTGAACTTTTTGTTGTTGAAGACAGAGAATAAATACACGCTATCCTTAAGTGATCATAGAATATAAGAGTTCTAGAATATGCTACGACAAAGCGTAAACAGAGCGAGTTGAAATAAATTCAAATCTTTCAAATATCTGTAAATGCGTAAACACACAGGTACCAGGAATAGTGGATTCTAGCGTTCGTTTAAAAATATTCGGGTTTCGCGTATGTCCAATTAATTCTGCCTGTCAAGATCTTTAAATACTTTATTCGAATTCACTAACGTATAGAAAACGACTTGAGTACTATGAGTATAATGCACAGAAAAACATAAACATTACGATGCAAGTGAATGCGGAATTTGTTTGTGTGATGCCATGTTGACAGTTTATGATGAGTCTCGACCATTATCGGAAATAAATTGCAAATTCTGCGTACTGGAATTATTAAATGCCGACCGCCACTAATATTTATAAGCCCGTGGAAAGAAGGAATATTGTCACATGAAGAAAAGAAAATTATATAGTTTGATTGATTACCTAAAGTTTTGGAACCTTAATCATTTTTAAAAAGTTGGATCGAGTCTGTTTAGATCGACCCCAGTCAGTTGAAGGTCTTCGAAAAACAATGACAAAATAACAAATGTGAAGAAATAAATAAGGCTGCTTAAAACGGTTTTTCAGGTCGCAGTCGCTAGGCAAAGTAATTGGTCGGCACCCATTATTTTGAAATATTGAATAGGCTAAAATGCGTACACCCACTGTGTGATTTGTGGTCTTGGATTGCATGCCAAGGCACAATAATACAGAAACAGACTAACCCACAGATAATATCTATCTCAATATCTCGATACGGAGATATGCAAATACTGGTTTGAATATTTAAAGCAAACATACGTAATATAAACAGGGAATCGCACATAGAACCGACACTTTAGCACAATATAACACTGACAGCTAGACTCGCGCGCGGGCTGAACACTTAAGCGACACATAACTCTAATAGCCTACCATTAAGGTACAAGGCTGAAAGAGATTTAGGGGCTGTTTTTACAAAGCATTCTGCGCGATTTTGTGAATATATTTTCAAACGTGTTTTGAAAGTATTACACAATTTCAGGGCGTGTACTTTTAATAGTAAATAATAATCAAAAATAAATCCAAATTTTTTATTTATTTGATATATAATTTTAAACCCCACATATGATATATAACAGACACGTACCAGGCGTGCACTTTTAATAGTAAGTAATAATCAAAAATAAATCCAATTTTTTTATTTAATTGATATATAATTTTAAACCCCACATATGATCTATAACAGGCACGTGTAGTGAGTACATTGAAACATGACTTTTATGCAGATATGTATTTTGAAAAAAACTTCGAAATAAAATATTTATGTGACAGAATATTATGTTACTTTTAAATCTGAATAATATGATTATAATCGTGAAAGGAATATTACAAGATATATATTTTAATAAGATTATTTTTCAAAATATATCATTCCTTTAGAGGAAAAACTGACTTATATTAGCCAAAATAAGTTATAAATATAAACATTCATATTTTTTCCATCTCTATTCTATGTAGAAATAAATAAGTGAATATTTCGCGTCTATTTATAGTTATTTAGTGGTAAAACTCAGAATTTGATTATTTCAATAATTTTAATTTCAAATGTCAAAGCCAAAGTCACTTAGTGATTCTTATCTTTAAGGGGACGATATGCTCACGTAAATATCATCTTTCAGTGTTCTCACTGCACGCCCCTTGTATTTAGTCATCCGATTCCAAAATTCGCAACAGAGTAGAAAAAATCTAAAAATAGTTTCTTAAATCTCTGACGTATTTACTCGTGGTCTACACATTTAAAAAAGTCACCTTTAAAATACTGATGACGTTAGAGTTGTGGATCTTATGCAAAAGATTTCCTGCAAAAAACTCCATATTAAAGTAGCAACGAAAACGTACTATGACTCGCGAATAGGTCTAGGTTACCAATGATGCATAAAGGTAAGATCAATACAAAATTGAATGAAATTGTGATAAATTTCAAACAGATATTATAACAGAAGAAGAAGAAGAGGAATAATATGAAGAATTTGCAAACAAAACATGATAAATGATTATTTATATACATATTGAATATAAGTAATCTCGAGCTTTACGGCTTGTACACACATTTGAAAAGAAAAATGATGGGAAATAAGAAACGAAACTAATATATGTATTAGGTGTGTGGGAGCGAAGTGTCAATTTATTTTGAGATAATAAATGAATTGTTATTAAGCATTTTGTTTCAGAATTTATATAATAATAGAATAAAGGGAAGATGTAAAAAAATATTATTTATTGAATTGGCGTTAACTTTATGGAATGACATATTGCTGGGGGTGGGGTTTGAGTTAGCGGGAACAAAGTGAGGAGCGGTGAAGAATTTTTAAATATTATGTTATTGATTAGAGTTTTATTACAAATATTTTTTTTTGTATTTATAAATTTTCGAGATTGTTCATTATTTGGCCTTTATATTTAACAGAGTGTAATAGTTTAAGTATACGGGAATGGAATACAATACCGTACACTTGAACTATTACACTCTGTTAAATATAAAGGCCAAATAATGAACAATCTCGAAAATTTAGAAATAAAAAAAATATTTAAATTCTAACAAAACTCTAATCAATAACATAATATATCAAAATTCTTCACCGCTCCTCACTTTGTTCCCGTTAACTCAAACCCCACCCCCCAAACATAACTCCACCCACCTCTATCAGTACCTTAGATAATTACCTTAGATAATTTTACTCTTATTCTTTATTTGATATAATCACCCGTTGATGACAACAACTGTAATTGTCGAAACTAGTCATGTAGTCATAAACACAACTAGTCATGTAGTCACAAACAAACTCACAAGTGGTCTTAGACAAGTGCTACATTTATATATAATATAAAATATTTCTCTATTTTGACATAAGTTTTTGAGCTTCTTTTATCATCGCAATCAATCGTGATTCAAAGTGTTGAAAAGCAAGCAGATACGGAATTGAAATTTTCATTAAAGTGATGTGATCAAGAAATCCAGATCAGGTAATAACAGGGAACCTGCAAAAAGGAAAGCGTCTAGGAGACGTAACTTTACCAATTTACAAAGAAAACGGTGTCAAATGAGATGTTTAAAATTGAAACTGTATTTTATAAATACTTGAATGAACGGTGCTTTGAATGCAATAATTTCTAATTGAAATATGTCAACCGAGGCTAAAATAGTGGTAGGTGGTATGGAGGTGGCAGAAGAGAAATGAAAGTAGACTGAATGCGGTGGAGATAAGATCACTTAGACGTGTGCGTAAAAATCCCTTTAAAATATTATAAAGAGTGAAGATGTTAGGAAAGAATGTAAAGCTGATCTTAGCATTGTGGATAGAATCAAAAAAGGGTCGTTCAGATGGTTTGGGCATGTTGAGCAAATAAATGAGGAAAGAATGGTCAGAAAAATATATGACGCGAGGGTTGACGATACCAATCAGAGACGACAAGACGTGGCGTGACCAGGTTAAACAGATACTAGGAGGAGAGTCCTCAACAAGTCGAGCTTGAATGCGAAGATGTATGAAAGTGGAAGAGGTGAGGGTTGTGTGTCAGGACAGAAGATTGTGGCAAATTAAGTAAGTTTATATTATTATTCGCAATATGAAGGACATGAAAATCCCAATATATTATTATTTAGTTATTTTCTAGTTGTCTATTGCTGGGCACATTGGACTGAGCCGTCCTGCTGAAACCACATGTCTGTAATATTAATGCCTTCTAATTGCGGCACAAAAAGGTTATTAATCATGTGTCTGTATCGCTCACCGTTAACTGTAACATTCTGACCATCATCATTCTTGGACCAATGCACAATTTCGGATAAAGCGCATCAAACGGTGACTTTTTTCGGATGTAATGGTGTTTCGACAATGGTTTGTGGATTATAATCGCTCCAAATGCGGCAATTTTGTTTATTGACATAGCCATTTAACCAAAAGTGTGCTTCATCACTGAACGCATTTGTATTGTGAAAATTAGACCTCCAGATTATGCCATGTATGCCATAATACCAGCCAAATTATATTCAAATATTAATGCCATAAAATTATCTGTCCTATAAAGTCACTTTCATGGATATTAAAAACATTTTTCTGTGTTTTATTTCAATTTACAGTTCTCCGTCTCTAAAAAAACATCCTTTATAATTCATAGGTTTTCACGGTCTAATGCCTTAATGCCAACTAATGATAATAATATAATTTGTCAGTTTGATCAATGTATTTTTATCCTAATGATGGTCATTGATGTGTGCCATAAAACGTTGGCTAACAAAAATCGATTCACGACAGACTTACCGAAAAGATATATTATTTTCCACGATGAGACGGTATTTTAATATATGTTTGTCGGTAAAACTGTTGCCGACTAATAGTTAAAACATGTAAGAAAGTAATTAGGACGTGTCATTCAATCTGACATATTCCAATTATGGTAAAATTGACTAAAACACTTTACGGTTAATATTTACTATAAATTTTCCGCTTTCTGTTCACGTAAATGTGTGTTTAATTATTCATTTGTTAAAGTTAATGTCAAATCGTTGATTTGGGTCGGAATTATGTATTCAGCGAAACGATTTTTAAAAGCTAAATGTGTTCTGCGAGTAACCTTTTAAATTTGTCATCAAAACAGAGTTAGAAATAGCACGTTAAAAATTTTCGTAACATATTAAGATACTTTCACTTTTACTTGGTTTTTAATTTTTACTTAACATCAATATGATTTTGATATTGATTCTAGTACATTCACATGTGAAATAATTGAAGAATGATTTTCGAAGCGGCCTAAGTCAAAAAATTCATTTAGAGATACTAGATAGAGATTTTTTTAAAATCTAGTGATTTTTTATATGACTTGTTTCATATAATTAGATCAATTAGATATAATTTGATTATTTTCTTAAGTTAATATGCTTATAAAGAATAGTTTGTGAATTTTTTCTTTCTGAGTAATGCTGCTTATAATAAAATTATGTTTACAATGGTACTTTTATTTTGAAATTCAAAAATTTTGACTTGGGCCATTTTGGAAAATCACTCTTCAATTGCTATAAGCTTCTGTGCGGCTCTATCTTTGACAATGGCGCAAGGTGGCTATCTAGGCTGCCTGCAGCTCCGTAAAACAATACTGGTTAACTCGTAGTTCCAGGATCACAGAGCGATCAACTGTACACGAAGCAACATAGTCACCGTAGGAAGGTTTAGTTATGGTGAGAATAATTATATGATGCAGATTTGTTTGTGTTAGAATATAATATATTGATTAACATTTATGATATGATATTTCGTATTTTATTTGTAAAAAAGTAATCCTTGATAAATTTTATATCGAACTTACATTAATAAAAAGTTCTCCATATTTTGTAAACGGCTATTATCATATCTTTTTTGGTTTCCTCGAGAGTGTAGTGGTAACTATCCCTGCCTGTAACTTGTGAATAGGATTTTGGTCCTCCACCTAGAATATTTCATTCTATACTGAATTTACTAAAAGTTAATTATTAAATATATTTTTATTTATAATACAATTTTTTTTTTCATAAATATGCCTCGTACACATGGCTTACGCAAACTATTTCGATTGTCTTTCTTAAATCAAAATAAGTCTACGTGTCTTTGAGACATGTAACTCATTTTTTATCATTATGTATGACTTAAAGATTATTAAAATTAAAGGTATTTTATAATTTGACCATAGTGTTTATTTTAATTCACCATACTGATTACTTAAACCGTTTTACATTTTTTAAATATTTTGTTTGTTTGTTATAAGCTGATTTTTTCTTGTTATTTGTTATTATTTCTGGTTTATTAGTTATTTATTTATTATGCGCGGTACGATCGACAATACTGAAATTATGCAGAGCATTGGTTTGTATGTTCCTGATAATTACCTTAGACATCGTCAGCATAGATTGTTTCACATTCCAATATACAGGACCAACCTGCCGATGGTTATGCCTGTTGAAAAAGCTACAGCTATGCTGAACAAAATCGCTTTGGATATTGATATATTCCATGTGTCTGAGGGGGTTATCCGAAGCAGGATTCTCCTACACCTTTGACCAGATTGTGCAGGTCACTTTTAATTAGTTAATAATAAATTGTTATTTTAATATACAATATGTATATGGGTATGTATATATGTATGTATATGTATATGTGTATGTATGTATATATATGTGTATAAATTCATAATATGTATGCATTAAACATAAAGTTTGTAATGTACATATTATGTAATAAATAAAAATTGAATTGAATTGAATTGAAAATTTGTATTTTGTGGCCAATTTCCAAAGGTCTAAAATCAATTTTGAAAATGTAATTTCATTTTGAATAAGCAAATTAAATACTTTTGAAAGTACACTGAATGCGGTGGGAAAGCGGTCACTAAGGTGCTTGTGTGGAAAATCTTTGGTCGATAGGTGCGGAGTCAACAAACTAGAAGTGAATGTAATGCTGGCTGTAGCGTGGTAGATATAATAAAGAAAGGATCTCTGAGACAGTTTGCTCATGTGGATCGTATGAGCGAGGAAAGGATGGTTAAGAAAATACATGAGACGAGTGTTGAAAGTAGCACGAAGAGAGCCTCTGCGAAAGACGTAGTACGATCACTTACCACAAATATTGGAGGATGATCCTGTTAAAAGCCTCAACAATCGCAGAGCATGGTAAAAGATAAATGAATGTAGCCGAAGCAAAAGCGGTGTACGAATATAGAATAATGTGGCAGTATATGGAAATGGCGTGATGGTTTGTGAGTTGGTTGGTTAGTTAGTTAAAAAAGAGTTCTTGCATTTTAAAAATCATAACGATCTAAGGAATCAACAATCGTTATCTTAGCTATCGCCTTAGAATAGGTTTATTTTAATACCGAGCAAGGCAGATAGTAGTGTCGATAGGCTTGTTAATATAAGAAGTTCAATATATTTTTCTGATAACGTACTTTAATAAATGTAATGTAATGTGAAAAAATGTGGCATGCTATAAAAATGTCATGTCACAAGTTAAAGCCGATTTATCGGCACTGAACCGATTTGAACTGAATTTAACTTATATTTTTAAATAGCTTCAATTATTTACTGATACAATACTCGTCTATTGATAAAATAAATGGGGTTTAAGCCTCGTTCAGGAGAAAAACCAACTTAAAGATAGTTTAATTTGAAGAAAAAAGTCAAGTAAGAAAGGGTTTTTCTTATTGTACCTACTTTAAAAATGTTAACAATAAATACATCGATAAAAAGGTAACTACTAATTAAAAAGTATATAAAGAAATCGTATCTCATTTGAGCTGCCTTCGAGATGGGATCTTTAGAATATTTTTCCTTTGTATCTCGAAGGTTTTGGGTTTGAGATAAGAAAACGTTGGGATAAACTTTATTAGTACAAAGTTTGAAAAGAGGAGATATATTGAAATAGAGAAAAAAGGCAACGATGGAAAAAGGTTGTTGGATTATTCTTATAAACCCTGCTTCGAGTTTATCTACGATACAAGAAAAATGTTTGATACGTCAGTTGGATATCTATTTATTTTATTGTAATGAAATTGTCGATTATGGAATATATATTTTATCTAACCATAAAGGTATTGTAGTTCAAATATTACATTTTTTAAATATAAAAAAAAATTGATTGTATTTTATAATGTGTCTATTAATTAAATAAAATTATCAATTAATAAGCTAAAAATTTTACTTACCCGAAATACTTACTTGAAGAAATTTTACCGTAGAATAATTAATATATTAGAATTAAGATCACATTTTTTCTTGCGCGGTCGCAGATTATATGCACTACATGGATATATGTTTGAAATATATCTATATGTGACATGTGTGTCTTCTGGATTAGAATGCGTATCTTTTTGATAGTTTCCCTGAGGAAATTCGGACCGACGTTTCGGCAAGGTACGTTGCACACTTCAGTAAGAGATTCCTTCACATATACAGTTCTGCCGTTATTTGAATGGCCAAGAAAAACCATAAATAATAAATGCGTTCTAATCCAAAAGACACATGTATCTCATATACATTTATTATAAACACATTTACATGCACCGCATATAAAATGCGACCGCGCAAGAAGTGATATTATGGCTCAACGCATTTATATGTATCGTATAAGATATCCGTTATTACAATACCAAAATATGTAAAACGACTGTAACTAAACCTCAAATCTTTATACGTACTTATACATTATTTTAAAAATTTGTACGTATATATACTATCCTATCTATATATACTATCCGGCTTTGTCTAATTATTTTTTATATCATTTTAATATTGCTCGATATTTAACTGAAAAAAAATAACAGAAATTGATGACACAAGAAAGAAAAAATCCGAAACGGATCAAGTCATCACAAATTATTTATTTAAAGCGAGTCGAGCGAGTTATTAATTTTTCTACAGAATGGCGCCTTGACTTATTTTTGACAGTCGAATGGAAATGATGATCATGAAAATGACACTGCGATGTGAAAATAAATGTCGCGTTGGTCTAAAAATTCCAAACGGAACATTCGGTGCAAATTTCACGATTTTTGTTGCTTTAGACAAACAGAATTTTCGCATTATAATTAAAATTATTTTATGCCGGAAAAACGAAAGTTGATAAACAAAAGAGACATTTACGAAAAACTTTATAACCTTCAATAAGTTTGACTTAATGAGCAGTTGTAAGCTCCCAAGTTACACGGCCACGACGGAGGAAGTAAGGGAACTAAAAGATTTAGAGAGTTAAGTATTTAAGATGAAATCTCTTCAAGTGATGACATTTTTGTTACAGAAGGGTATTAAATTGTATTAGAAATAAATTGAACTAAGTTAACTGGTAAGAAAAAGGTGTAAACAGTTGCGTAACTACTGTCCCCATTAACAGATAATTTTAGCTAACACAAAAAATTATGTTTTGATGATGGAAGAATTTGTAAAAACCGAAGACATGGCGTGTTAAATAAATGTAGATTTTTTAATTTAAACTATATTGAACTTTATAATGCACACACGTAGAGTTAATTTAACATGACTATAGTTTCGAGAGGAGTAGTCCCTATCATCATCAGGTGTAATTTATGTAACTAAACTAAATACAGAAATTATGAAAATATTTGAGTAGGTAACGGGTGTCGCAAAGAGCGTCAGAGACTTTTGTACGAATGTGATGTTGTTTATCAGTTTAACAACCATATCAATTAATAATAAATGTAGATTTATTTAAAAGTGATAAATAAATTTTTAAAAAGTGTTTTTTCAAGGAAAGTTACTATATTTATATTATGAAAATCACCCTACTACTATAATTATAAAGCGTAACACTAATCATTATAGGGTAATTTTTGAATAATTTCTCTGGTGGATTCTGGTTTCCGATTCCTATAATGTAAAAATAATGAATATTAATTTTATTTATATCACTATTTATAAAAACAACGAATTTAATTGAACAGTGAACACAAGTTTCAATTATATACGATATAATTTTTTTAATCATTAAAATATGCCTTAAGTCGTTTTTAATTAAACTTAATATAAATTTTTTAAAATCACACTGGAAACAATTAAACTATCAAAATAATTTATTTCTGAAAGAACCAAAAATCCAATGATTCGTTTTTGGAATCCGAAACCATATTAAACATTTTTCGATTCCGATGTCGATTACATGTTCTAATATTTCTGATTTCGATTCAGATTCCAATCAATCGATCCATCAATAATTATTAGAAGCAATCGTCTCTATTTAACTTCATTTTAATATTGCATACTTGTAATTTTCTTTAAATTAATGAATTAATTTAATGCATTATTAATTGTAATAATGAACCTATAGACAAACCTGTATATGAGATCAACATTAAATTATAGTTCTTAAAAGAAAAATGATTTATTTTGTGCTGAAGTCACAATATAATTAAATATGTGAATTTTTTATTCAACGAGAAGAAAACATTTCTTTTATGAAATTTGTTTAATGTTAACATGTTTTATGTAGTAACTTGTTTAAATTATAAATATTCAGCGACGAACAGTTCGGTGAAAACTTTTAGAAGGGACATCACAAGCTGAATAATTTTTTTTTGAAAATAGCTAAACGTTGTAAGAAATAATGTTATTTTATAGCTTTAAATATTAAATTATTATTATTACTTAGATTCTAGCAGCTACAAAAAAATGTTGCCAATACATTTTTTACGATCTCTGAAAAAAATTAACATTCAAGTCGAATAAATTTAACTTTCATGAGATTAATCTATATATTATATAGGTACATACTGCCCTCGAAAAGTAAGGGTAAAAATTAAATTTGAATTTTTCAGTTTTCTTACCAGCCATTGTATCAAACACACCTTGAATTCCACCATTTTGTCCACATGAAGTTTGAATAAGAGAACAGCCACTTAATCCCCATTTTTTGTTGCAGTGGAATGGCATATAACACGGTAGCCGTATCATAAATATAAATTTGGTTTTATATAAAATATTAATGAATAAAAACTGAAATTATATCTGTTCGCGATAAGAAACACGATTATAATAAAAAAGTGGCATAACGGTACCAAGACGAGACATTACAACGAGATAGGTTATAGAAAAAAAAACATCGCTATCATAATCATAAATTTTTATTCCACTGGATTCAAAATTCAGTTCAATGATTAATAGTCGCATTACGTTACAGTCACAGAACGAATATTCTAATAAGAAATACTATAGCAAATCATATTTTTCATATTATCACTGGTATCATTTTGAATGGAAAATGCGTCGTAAATTTCCGTCTTCTTTGCATTAAAAAATGAGTAATTTTTTTTGGGGTAGAGTAGGAAAACCGTAAATTATTTTAGTCATGATCCCTTCTATTTAAAAAAATAGAACACTGTCCTATCTTTTTCACACTGTTACACCTTCCCCTGTTTTCTTCCGCTTCAATACTAGTTGACCAATCAAGGTCCGATTTTTCTTCATACAGTTGCCAAGAAGAATCATCTAGATAGTTGTTTTTTTAGCATTCGCCCATCTTAATAAAAATATTTCTCTATGTAGTAGTAGTCGAAGGGGATCGAACTTTGTTTTCGAGAGTATCTCTCATGTCGATATACTCGTATATTACTCGGTCCAGTAATGTCACTCCTGCTACTCCTCTAAGTTAATTCATTTCGGTTGCCTGGATAATTGATGTCACTCTCTCAGTAAGAATTCATATTTTGTGATCGTATATTGAAAAGGCTCATAGCAGTCAGGTTGGTTTTGAATCTAAAATTAACATATCACTGCAATATAAGAGGTACTTAAAACACAACAATTATTCTTTTTCCTGTACTCATTTAAATACCAGCATTTGAATTTTCACGAACCACCAAAAAATCATAGAAAATCTTAATAAAAAAAAAGTAACCCATGAAAAACCAAGTTTTTACAATACTCCCTTTCTCTCGTTTTCGGGTTTCGTGTCTACCATATGCGTCGGAATCTCCATACAACTTACTGAATTGTATGAAAAAACCATTAAAAATTTGAAAAATCCTAAATTATTATTTTATTAAACTATAATTGAACCACAATTATTATTTTTTTTAACGAAAATTTGGTAGATATTCTTGATAATCGCCACGAGTCTACTTGCAAAGTTTCAGCTCGATTGGATTAAAAAAAAAGAAAAAGGGTTATAAATCGATCCAAATTTTATTCGTCAAGCAAGCAAGCAGACGCCACGAGTTAAAAGAAAGGAAGTAATAAGAAAAAAATAATTAATAATGTTTCCAAAATCATTATCTTGTGACATCTTAATTATTCTTAAGCTTCTAGATATTTTACTTTCGATTCATGCTAATTTAAAAACTTCTACATACATAAAATGGAAACCTTTTTTCATTTTCAAGACATTCGATTAAGGCCATGAGAACATTAAAAAACTACCCGCTGCAGCTCAGTGGACTCCCTCCTTAAATAAGGGCCATTAAGGGCGGAAGGATCAGACCAGGTAAATACGGGCTTAAAGGATTATCCAACTTTAGAAGTAGTATAAAAAACTTCCCTTACTATACTCCAGGCAATTAACTTTGAAGCAATAGCTTCATCCGTGATTATTTTTCATGCGTCATTGATCACAGAGATGAAATTAATTCTCTCGGAAATCTGGGAAGGATTACGGAGGACTGTCTGGGTTAGTGGATGCTGTGTGTAGAAATAAGGAGAAGTCTGAAGCTGATTGGGATTAGATGAAGAGAATGTTGGGATTATTCATCATTAAGGAGATGAACATACAAATCTTTTAAGTGTAGGTACACATAAAAAGCTTTCTTCATTTAAGAAGTGAAGATTCGTATATTTAAGCTGATTCTTAGAGGATACATTAAATACTTATTTATTTTTTATCGTTTTTTTATGAATAAGTGAGCTTTTTTTGAAAAGAGTGAGAACGTTGATGTGATATGTGTTTCTTACATACATTTATCTATTCATATACATTTCCGTACCGATATCTATTAAAAATATAGCTAAATGTATACTGTCTATATACAACCTGTCAAAAATGACGTAGCGATTTTTATATATACCTAATACAATTTATTGTTGCTTTTTATATATTTTATCGGACGGAAAATGTTACCTGGAGAAGTTTTTTTTGTATTCTTAATTTGTTTAATTAAGCTTAATGCTTGTGCATTGAAAATAATACTAACTTGCTGGTATCCTGGAATGGGGCTTAATCACAGGCCACTGGATCACTAGGCGAGGGTCGTAACCAATACACCATCAAGCTATCTACGAGTATATGGGTACTTTATAAGCTATTTTGATATATACGAATTGATATTAGAAGTTATATAGTAGACAAGATATTTTTGAAACAATATATTATAAAGGACATAAATAAAAAAGTACATAAAAACTGATGTAAAAGTAATATACTTAATTTGTCATAATATAGAGAGTAAAAATTTTATCAGAAAGATCACGACAGAAAAAAATATAACAATATTCTGTTACTGTATACAATGTACTTGTAATTAATATGCATGTTATTTATTGTAATAGATATGAGGGGCGTATGTCGCGAAGCCCGAAAGAGACGGAGAATGAAAGAGAGAGCAAATACATTATAAGGTCACGCGCATGTCGTCTCTAGCCTTTTTCTACCATTATATTATCGAAACAGACCGCTGTTGTTCATTGTAACCGCTGTATAACATATTGTTGGCACCAATAAACCAAGAGTAACCGAGAATCCCGAAGTCACGACAAGATAGTAACAGCATCACATAAAGTAAAATAATATTGTAATATGCACGATCAAATGTTATAAATAATTTTTCTTTCGAATGTGAGACAGGTAGATAGACAGACAGATGGGAGGACGGACAGACGGAAAGACGATTTTAGTATTATTTTATTATTACATAAATTTGTACATTAAATTTCGAATATTATATTATATAATATTATTTATAAAATGCCGAATATTTATTATTATTTGTGTCTGATTATATCGATGATTTATAAATTATTTTTTTGCAAATCGACGGACAATCATTCATACTAGATAATAATTATATCTCAGTTACTAATCATCGATGCACTCAGATACAAATCTCAAATGACGGTTTCATGAATATCCGGTTAAGATAATGGTTTCTCCATCATTTTGATTAAGTACGATGGAGGTTTGAGCATCTTGGAAGGCCAACAAGTTAGTACCATGTTCATACTACACGCGATAAGTTTAGTTTTAAGGCAGTAATATTGACGTGTTACATTTTCCGTACATGCAAACCTATTTAAAAAAATAATTGAAAACTATCGTGAGTATATTTAAACTTGTGGTTCAAACAAAACATAGTGGTTCAGGCAGTGATAAGATGAAATTTCGCAGCAAAAATTGTACACGAATAAAAATTTCACATACAGTTAAAATTTCGTATTTTTAAAAGAAGAGTAGATATAAATTTAACAAATATATAAGTAAAAATCGGTTGGACTTTTTAAAAACGTTTTATTTTTATCGTGTGAAATTTTCTAAGTGTAATTTAATCATGTAGTTCGATGAGGTATGTATATTTATGTTTTGATCTCAAATATTGTATAGCAGCGGTATACAGCTAGTAATTTGAAATGATTACTCCTGTACACCTCAGTCTCAACTTACCTGAAGAGGGAAACGGAGGCTTCCGAAACATGTTTCGTTATACTTAAAAATAAAATAGTGGAAAAAGGCAAAGTTGAGTGTTTTATTCCTTATTATTAAAAATGAATTTCCACAAAGTAAACGCCAACACGTTAAATTTTTTTAGCTGTAGATACATAGCTAGAAATTCTACGGAATAAGTCGAAAAATGTGTATCTCGTAATATTCCTATCCTTTTATTCAGATATTAATAAATCGCAATGTTCTGTCAGATTTCAATTTTCACCTTTATCCAAATTCTAGGTATGTTTTAGTGAAACTTATGCTTAAGTATACATGACTCCATGACATGACCGTACGTGTATAGTGTGTATAACTATAATTTTATTAATCATTCGCTGCAAAGGGCGAAATTATTACATCATATAAATGGTAGCCAGTGAAACTTATAAGATGAGTGAGTATTGAAAATGAAAAAAAATCAGGAATGTTGTGCATACAAAGCAGAGTCTGGTTTGAAAAAGACAATATGGAAGAAGCGAATGACAGAAATGTGGAATAAAATGTTTTTTCTTGTCTTTACGGAGATAAAATTGAATGATAATGTGTGTCGTAACGTATCCATGTATAGGTAATTGTAATGGCTTTCTGTAGAGGGAGCACATTATGCTTCTGTCATCTGGCGCTTCCCACGGGACGTATTTCGACAAAATACGGGAATATAATTTAAAATATTTCCCGATGATTATGTGGTGGTTAATAATTTAAAATCTCTAGGAAGTTGAATTATTTCTCATTTGAACGATCGCTCGAATGTTGAGGGTGGAAAAGTGATTATTTAAATGTAAATAAATGTATTAAATGTATATTTTAAGCAAGCTGAATAAAAGCTCAATTCGTTAATTCGGAAACGCGTCAATTCAATATAAAAAAGACTAAATATGAAATTAATTAATAAATAACAGAATAAAGTCGAGAAAATACGATACCATTACATCACGTCAAACATTTAATATTTATAGGATGAATATAGGTATTAGGTCCTTACCAACGAAATTGGTATTTTCTAATACCTACTGGCTAGTTTGATGTTTGATATCTTGCATTCGACTTGGATTTCCAAATTCAAATGAGGATAATATTAAAGCTATAACATGCCTTTCAAATAAAGTTTTTTTTTTGTTTTCGCGATGTTTGTTTTTCCTCGATATCTCTGTGTTAGCGACCACGGAAAGAATTGAAATTCACGTTTTATCCTTATATGAGTTCCGTTGTGGTACTAATGCTGCATAGACGGCACGCAATATCAGGTATTTTTAATAAACGCCCTGTGAGTTTTTGGTTTGATCCCTTCTGTTTTGGAAATTTCGACCTCAACAATAAACCCCGTGGACGACCGGAGACCACACTTGATACTGACGAATTGAAAGCTATAGTGAAAACCGATTCACTTCAAACTATATCAGAATTAGCTACAGCTTTTAACCTCAGTGACAAAACGATAACAAATCATTCGATTTTCATAAAAAAAGTTGTTTGAATTTTTTTTATACAAAACGGTAAATTTCATAGTTAGTATAGGTAGTATATTATAAATGAAAAACTTGTTTTCTATTGTTACATTCCATGTTTTCTACTGTTTCTATTTAAAAACTGTTAACTTTTTTTTGCAAAAAACTTTTCAGTAATTCACGCTACAAGATACCTACTAGATTTTGCTAATACATTTTAATTTGATTCCCGGTAAAAACTTGTGATTTAATAAAAATTGTTTTCTTTAAAAAATTAATGAATTTTAATTAAAATATAAAAAAAATAATTACAAACAAGAAATAGTATTTTAAAAACGCTTATTATAATCTAAATAATATATATGATATTAAAGTAAAATCACTAATCTTTTATTGGTTTCCCGATAAAATATAAAGTTTCCTACTTCTAATCTGCCATCTCAAATCGCTTATGTCTACGACACGGTATTGCAAACCTTGACGCCATGACAGGGTACTGCAAACCAGTTCAAGAACAAACATAAATTCAAGCACCCCCGGTTTCTACGGATAATAGACGATGAACTATGGAATGGGAATGGAGAAGACAAGCAAAGGTTGAAGGTACATGATAGTATGTAAATGTTACACGATAATAAACTAACACAGAAATTTCTGAGCACACTTAATTTGAGAACTTCTAAGACTGACTTTTTGACTAAGCATTTGAGATATGGATCTATAGGAAACAGCTAAGAGCGGAAGTTAGTTGATTAAAGTGCGTGGGTTAAAGAAGAAGACGATTTCTATAGACAAATCCATATGCGATACGTTTGATGATTGGTGTATTCGATGGATACTTTAATTTTTTTAGATATATCAGGTGTAACAAACACATTGGAATGTTCAAGAAATTTGCAAAAGTGATTAAGTTGATTTAGATTATGAGTTGGATTTGAAGTATTTTGGCTACTTAGGGAGAAAAATAATCATATTTGCAGCTTGCAATGTAGCGGAATATTCCAGGCAGGAAGAACGGAAGGAGATGAACGTCATGATTGCAAAACCTTAGATAATGGAAGATCGAGAGAGACCGAGCATTAAGTAATAAAAAAGTTACATTTAAGATTCACGAAGACGAAGAAAAAAATAAAATAAAGAAGATCTCGCATGTGGCGGTAAAACTATCAAAAAAATTTTTTAAATAAGGACTACATTCTAACTGAAGAATTGAAGCTGATGGTTTGTGAAGTTCATAATGGTCAAAGCGTCTGTAAATAAAATTAATGTCGTCAATGTAATTGCTGAAGTCCTTAGAGAAGGTCAGTACTTTCTTAGTTTATTTTTATTGTTAGATATATAGACTTTAAAGTATTTGAAATATTAATTCGTACATGAAAATTGAATAATTAATAAAGTAACAAAGCCTAGTATAAAAAAGTATGCTGGGAATCACTAACATAGAAAGAAAATGAATTAGAACACAGATCCAGATGAAAGACAGCACTGCTTAAAATAAATAGTTGCAATGCTGAATTTATTTCAAGATGCACAGGTAATCAAATAACTAAGAAAAATCATGAATTGGATCAAAATGAAAATGAAAAAATTACTTATTTTTTCCAAATTTTCGTAGGTAGACGAAATCATCAGAGCATTGGGAATGAGGTGAAAAAACTTGGCAGAAGGTAGAAGAGAGTGGCTTGTCATCCAGAGGTCTTCACCCAGTAATACCTTAACAATAGATGACGATGATGATAACAAAAGAGTTGTGCCTAATAATTAATTGAAATGTTAAATTAAGGAAATGCTTGAGTGTTTATAAAAATTTTGCTCCCAGTTTTATAAGCAAATAGGCAGTACTCGGATAATTTTACTTAATGACAGTTAATTATACTCGACTATACCTTAAACATTCAACATTTAAATAAGATAAAGGCAGGTACCCACCTAGAGAAAGGACATGGTTAATAAAGTCATTGAAATATCTAATGGAAATATAAAAATGATTGTATTGCCTACTTTAAGAATAAATAAAATAAAAATAAAAATATACATTCTCAAACGTTTCTTAAATTCTTTAAATGAAATTAATAATTAATATTTGTATTTCTTTAGTACTGTCATTAACTTAAACCATTATTCGTAATTCTATTTTATTAGTCTATTTATTTAATTTATATTTTCTGAGAATTCTAGCTACCCGCGCCAATCTTAATGTTTCACAAAAATTTCTTAAACCATGGGGCTGAAACAATAGAACACCACGAATTCCTTTTCTAAAACATTTCACTCCCTTTGTTAAATTTATATACCCTTTTACACAGGCTTGATTGTATTAAGGTACCTATCGTGGCTCTCCACTGAAATTTATTTAATTTTATTGTTATGTTCTCCGAATTTATACGCCTTACATGCTATCTGTAAGATTATAAAATAATTTTTCATACAAATAATTATGTTCAAGGGCTAAAAGTTCTGCTTGTTATTTTTATCACTCGGTCTTTCATAATATTATAACCCTTTCACAAAATTCATTATTTTCACTGAATTAAATATTTATTTAAAGCATTGAAAGATATATGATCCTGAGAAGAATATTTTTGCATTAAATATGAATAAAAAGATATACATATATTCAAATATTATGGGACCAGATCCATGGGATTCACAGCAAGCTTTTGAGGATACCTAATATCGCAAATTCCTCGATCCTTTTCTTAAAAGTGTATCCACATCAAACAAAAAGTTGTTCTAAGAATGGTTGTGTCTTTTGTATTATTATGGAACAAGATTAACAAAAATATGATACTCCACTTTGGGATTGCAGTGGTTCTAGCTTCTAGCGAACCGATTGTTAGAATTATACCGTAAAACCGTAGTGCAGTTTGGCATATGCATGTATATAATCTGTAATTAACCAAAAAAAAAAGAAAAAAAGAAACAGTTTTTTAAGAGATATCTTCCACTGTATCTTAAATGAAAAATATTCATCCAGTGCTTACTTCAGTACTCACGTAGGTCTGCAAAAGATTGATTTTCAATAAAAGGAAGCTTGTAAAACGTCTAATTTCACAAAGCTGCATGGAAAGATGAGACGGGAAAAGAAACACATGGGAGAATCTATATTTTCTTTGTTTGTTGCTTACATATATTTATGTACCAAACTGCACAGCAGTTTTACGGCATGGTTGCCCTTAATATATTTTAAGAAATTATTTTTTCACTTTTGTTAAATATATTTTTTTATGAATATAACAGGGTACCTATAGTACAAACAATTCTCGAAAAAACATACGGTTCGTGTAAAATATCCGTAACATTAAAAATTAATGGTTTTTTCACAAGTTTTACTATTTTTGGCTAAATTCACAATCGCATCGCGATTTTTTTGGTACCCAAAATTACGAATTAACGGGTTTCCGCATAATTCGAATTTTTTGTATTCGGGTCCCTTGACTTTCGAATTAACGAGGTAGTACTGTATAAATATTTAAAACAAATATTAAACTTTATCATTCTTTCGAAAAAGTGTTATTTATAACAAAACAGAGCAGGAGAAATTTCTATATAATATAAACATCATAAAATGGAATAAATAATGAAAATTGAATCTGAATTGACCTCTTGATCTGATAGTAGTATATTTATGGTTGTACAGATAATGCGAAATGCACTTTTGTAAAGTGGTAAAACAATACATTGCGTTGATCATTAAATTAGACGAAAAAAAATAATTTGCGACGTGACTAATAATATTTTTATATTTTACTACTTAACTTTGGAGAGTAACAAAATCTCTCGTCGACAGGTGACACGTTTTTTTCACCTAACTAAGTGATCATCATTGAATAATCTCCACAATGTAAATGTCAAATCCATCAATCATCATCGATGCATTACTATCTCATCAGTTGATTATTGTATTGTAGAGAGTTCAGAAGCTCAGAGACAATTGAATACGCCAAGTAAATAAAATGAGGACGTAAAACAGTTATCCACTGGAATCCGAAGAGGATCAATAGGCCGGCAGGTACCCTAACACCCGTGGACTGATAAAATCATCAAATTCTGCTGAAATTCAATTCAGCAAATAACAATGGACAGAGGAAAGTGGGAAACACTTGGGAAGATCCTCAACGATGATCCAGATACCAGATATGTTCCACGAGAACGTGGTTTTTGAAAAATATAAAATTTATAATGATTTTATAAAATATCTCTCTACCTGCTCATTTTTTCTGCCTAAACATAGTGAAAAGTCCAATATGTGAGTGTGGTTTGGAAGAGGAGACCCTAGATCACATATTTTTTCTTGCCCATCGCGGAATTCCAATACTCTTTACAGTGAGCTAATCAATAATTAATTTCAACTCCCAACCAATATTTGTCATCTTCTTGCAATGAACTCGCCTAACCTGATACCTATAATATCATTTTTTTTTAGAAAGTGACAAATATAAAATTAATTATACCCTTTTTAGCAACACCTCATGCGTAACTTGTAAAATGGTACAAATCGCTCTTTAAGGGCGGATTGTCTAATTTTAAGAAGAAGAAAATCCCTAACAATATCCTCAGAATTTTTGTTTGGTTATGGTACTTTTTATATTAAGGTAAGTATATTATTATTATAATAGGAAATAATTGCAAAAAATACATTTATCATGTACTGGAATAAAAAACGGAGAGAGGTGTTGTTTATTTTCAATAAGATAATATGAACTAATTACTCCCTTTCTTTTAACTCGTAGCGTCTGCTTGCTTGTCTGTCGAAAAAACTTTGGATCGATTTTTAACCCTTTTCTCGTGATCCAATCGAGCTGAAACCTTGCAGGCAGATTTGTGGTGACGATAAAAATGATATAACAAATTTTCGTTTAAAAAAATTAATAATTACAGTATAATTTTTCGAATTTTTTTATTACTTACGTAGCGTCGCCCGACTCGAGATCAACGCGTGGGGTAAGCGCCAAACCTGTTTTAACTAGTAAATGAGAAAGGGAGTTTAATAAAAACTTGATTTTTCTGGGGTAGTTTTTTTAAAACGAATTAATATTTTTTACTGCCCGCTTGTGGTTTGACAATGATAGGTAAAGCGTTAAATTTTTTTTCCTTCTTTTCTTTGCTACAACGAGTACATCTCTAATTAAAGGATAATCCTACAGGATCACTCACAGTAGACGCCATGTTGTGTCAGAATGAAACACAATATATTTAATCTGCTTAGAAGCCTAGGAGAAGAGATTAAGGCTATAGGAAAAATATTTTTAAATCCAGCCAGTAAAAAATAAAGTTTTTTTTTAAATATACATATATTTTTAAATTTATATAGTGGACTTGATTCGTGGGTCTTCGTGACCCACGGATCAAGTCCACTATACAAAATTTAAAAAAATATATTTATGATATGTCTTCATCAATTTCTGCATGATGGAAATAATGTAACTTATATTATTATTACTGTTAAAGAGTTGTATTTTATATGCATATGGACGTATATTTACATTTTCTAGAATAGTTTAAATAAATTTATGCTACACATCGTCTTGGTAATTAATTACCGCTGACTAAATCAAGACAACGGAGGATAAATCTTAAATTCCACCCTTTTCGTTGTATTAACTAAAGTAGAGCTGCATAAATTTCAGCAAATACATGTTTTCGCTTAATTAACTTTATCATATTTTTGTTGGAAAATTATTTGAAGCCTTATATAAGCCACATATTTAAAAAGTGGATGGAAAAAAGGATTGTATTTTCTTTAAAAAAATATTTTTTCACATTTTCTAGACGATACTGCTAGAAATAGACCGAAAAATAAATAAGGAGTGAAAAAAATCAGTAGGAAAAATCATAATTTTTTTCGGGTAAGATTTATTACCCGAAAAAAATTATGATTGTTCTTATTGAATTCAATACAATTTTCCTCTGGAATTAATCACGTTTTTATATGGCGTTAACAGAGAGACGTAAGCATAAATGTTGAAAAAAAAATAAAAGTAGTGCCTGCCATATCGGAAGCTCCATTAGTTAAAATTAAATAATTTAAATAATATTTTACAATTAAATTGGTATTCAGAAACACTATTTAATTTATGCAAATGATTTTCGCTACTAATATTTATACATGAAAAAAAATCTGCTGTTTTTAAAGTAAGTATGATCTTTTTAAATATTTTTTGAATTTACATAAAAAATAAAACCATAGAACTATCGTATTGAATAAAACCATACTTAAAAATCGTGTAATGCTTTTAATGTGATGCTCTCTTAAAATATCAAATATATTATTTTTTTGTGCTTACGATTTTATTAAAACTTTTTTATATTACTGAATCTATCCCGTATTTACTTCAAACATACATATCTTAAGCATCCAAAGAAGCAATTTTTAATAACACTTTTTTGGACCAATTTTCTATAAAAAATGAATTAGTACCCAAGAAAACCTATTACTGAAGTTATACTGGAAACAAAATATCATTATTTTTTCCAATAAGTGAGTACAATAAATTGAAGAACGTTTAATTAATTATATTTGTAATAAAAATTTCACATCTCATGCAAAAACGGTGTAGATTTTCGATATCGTTCGCTGTTTTTTCAAAGCGAATTAAAATGCTGAAATATTTTTGCAAATATATAAGTAGTATATAGCTTTTTATATAAGTACTTTCTGAACAATTTTTTTTCATTGATTTTATTTCTGGTGAATAAAAGTATCGATACATGATAAATGAACAACTTATTTAAGATTTAATTAAATACATTAATTTTTTTAAAGCTATTTCTAAAAAAATGTTTTAATATTAATTATACAATAAGTGGGTACTTACTATCTCGAAAAAATACGACACAATCTAAACCGCACTCACACGACACAAGCAAAGTTCACTCACTCGAAAAGTTACAGACCATAGAAATGAAAAATTCCCCTGTTCATTAATGCACTCATCCACAAATGCACTCGAAATAAAACTATCATCAAATATTCAAATTTCACAGTTACTTCCGCGCGCGACGCCGGCGTATTTTAGTTTCGCGAATTCGCGATGTTCGATTTTGGAAATGCACGGATTCGGAACGTCCAGCTTCGGTGGCTTGTAGAGCTTAACTAGAGAATGCCGGGAGACGCATGCGCACTGGCTCTGCAGCCTCGCACCTCCCCCGCCTCGAGGGTGGCCGCCACCCCGCGCGGCTAGGAGTCGAAGAAGCCAGGCACAACTGGAAACGGTTCGGCGGAGACTTTCAAAGTCGTGGAATGTGCATGTCGAGGGTGGATCGTGTCAACTCTGAAATGATAACAAAAAACTAACCCGTGAAAACCAAGTTTTTACTATACTCCCTTTCTCAGTTACTAGTGGAAACTGGTTTGGCGCTTAACCTACGCGTTGGGCTTTGGTCGGGCGACGCTACGAAAGGGAGTGATACAAAATTTCCAAAAATCCAAAATTATAATATAATCAGGTTATGTGTCTACCGTATGCGTTGGAATCTCCATACAACTTAGTAAGTTGTATGAAAAAACCATTTTAAAATTTCTAAAATTCAAAATTATACTATAATTATTATTTTTTTTAACGAAAATTTGAAAGGTCTCTTCGCCACGAGTCTGCTTGCAAAGTTTCAGCTCGATTGGATTACGGGAAAAGGGTTAAAAATTGATCCAAAGTTTTTTCTTTTTTCGACAAGCAAGCAGACCCTACGACTTAAAAGAAAGGGAGTAAAAAATGACAATTCTCTAAGTGATAAATGAAACAAAACACATTTTATTTATCAATCAAGTCACCGGATATAAAGTAAACTAGAGCACTCTTCCTTAATTCATACTAATTTCACACTTTATATTCGTCTGCTAGAATATTTGCCCGTCCATGGAACACTTTATTCGCGCTGTATGTTGCTCGCCCGTAGGTTTTACTTTCTAAGGCTTTAGCCTACTTTCAATTACTCAACTACTCAAAAATAACAACTGTTTGTCATTTCGCTAGTGTTCTGACACTATCTTGTCAAGTTTTTTCTAAACCATCCTTCGATCATGTGCCAATTTTGATTGTTTTAATAATGTTTCTCCTGGGTAAGGGCCCGTGTTTAAGATTATACCCAATAGATGTGTGTAGTCAGTAAATTGATGCACGAGTTGTGCTTAAGCGAGTATTTTAGGGTGTTTATGTGAAAAATATAGTAATAATTTTGATAGAAATATAAAGAGATACATAATTATTTCAGTTTGTTTCTTCGATATTCTAGTTACGTTTAAGTTAACTATAGCTAATTTCAAAGTACTCACTGCACGCCGCTGGTATCCACTTCTGTCTGCGATAACTTGGAACAGTTCGTCGACTAATGTAAATAATGTTCAGATTATTACGTTTATATTAGAACAAGGGTTTAGTCTAAGTTATCGTTCTAAAAATTTGTTGTCTAGCATACATTTTGATATCTATATCTATATCTAACAGTCAATCTCAAAAAAACTAAGTATTTGACATTCAGCATAGATAAAAGAGGGCAGCCATCTAGCGATCTAAAATTGACTATGCATAATTGCCAACACCAAAACTGTGATTGCACCCCCTTGGAAAATGCAGATAGTGTGATATACTTGGGAATCATAATAGACAGGCACCTAAACTGGAAACTTCACATTGAACTATTATCGGGAAAACTTTTAAAACTCATTTACCTTTTTAAATCCATACGTTATATTTTTAATAAACAGCAACTCAAAACTATCTATAATGCTCTTGCCCAGTCATTTTTGAACTATGCGATTCCAAGTTGGGGAGGTACTTACAAAACCACATTAAAACCAGCTATAACGGCACAAAAAACCTTGCTCCGAGTCATTAATAAGAAACCATTTACATACCAATCAGACAGACTATTCAGAGAAATTAATGTACTGGACGTTAGACAGCTGTTCGTTAAGTCTACCCTCATCTTCTACATAAAAACACAAACCACCTAACAGCAACCAGTAACTCGCATTCACATAATACTAGACAAGCATTACGAAACCTTGACGAAATACCAAAAACTAAGACAACACATGGACAGAAAAATTACTCATACATAGGGCCTAAAATATTTAACATATTTAAAACAGACTTCCCGGAAATCAGAATATACTCAATTAATAAAATAAAAGCTTTAGCAAACAACTGGCTTACCTCCAAAGGTAGAACAGCAACTGAAAATTTACTTACTGTAATTGCGTAATAATGTCTTTAAATAAAAATATATACCTATATAAATTAATTAATTAATTAAGGAAAATAAAAAAATAATCTTAAACAAAACTTTAACCCTTTTTACATTAAACAATTATTCTACACATATTTACACTTGGACTTATGACTAACTCAACTTTCACTAACATTCCACTTGATACTCTGTAGATACATAAAAACTACCTTATGAAAATAAATACTACTGACGAACTCGAAAAAATATTATAATTGTGTTCTATAACGCCACTCTGGGACAGGCGTAGCCTAGTAGAGTGGCATAATCCACAAATTAAACAAAACAAAAAAAATGTGTAATTTATCTTATGTCTTTTAATTATCTTATGTAATTTATCTTATGTTTTATCTTTTATTGTTAAATTAGTATTAAGTATCTTTATTTGTAAACAAGGATTTTTTTAAATAAATAAAAAATAAAAAAATAAAAAATATAAATGAATAATTAAAATATTTTTGAAAAAAACGCCGAAATATGAGTTTGCATTGTACGTCTAGCCTTAACAAACTTCCTAACAGACTAAATAATGAAACGGAACAAAAAAGCATAGAAAAAACATTAAAAAATATTAAAATCAATGTGGATGTGAATTGCTGTGACAATGTGAAATATACCGAAAATTGTAATTTACTGTATTTTTAATCTTGTAGCGTATTTTTTAAGAATTATTAAGTAATATATTTTCAATATATAAAATATATCGTAATGTATTCTTGCATAAAAATTGCACATGCAATTTTGCCTAATGTATATTTATATCATAATTTATTAAACAACAAAAAAAAATCCTAACCTTCCCCTTTTTTGTTTTTTTTTTACCTTTTTTTACCCTAATGTGATGCTAATTGCTGATGAACTCACGGGATTATATCTCACAGAACAGCTAATTTTTTAAAGAACAAAGTCAAACAACGTCTATCTTCCATAATATAAATGCGCTCACTGAAATATTTTGGACCTGTAGGAAGACGTTCAGATGCAATGCACAGACTGCTGGTACAAGGTAGAGCCGAAAGAACACGTCCCCAGAGAAGTTCGCTGACTAGATGGTGGTTTCTGGAGGAATCTGCACGCAACGGCTCGCTTTAAAAAACAGTATTTAAGTTCGGACAATGGCGTCAGATATTTTTTTAATTGTGATGACATCACTATTATTGCAACCATAATTGCCAAATGAAGAAAGTAACTAAGGTTCCAGGTACTTGCGTAACTAATAATCTTTGGCCTGTTATATACCCTGTGTGTGTGTGGGGGGGGGGGGGGGTTGCTATAGTTTGTTACTCACTTTATTCCCTGATTGCACTTGAGTCTGGTCGCCTTGTCACGCAATAATTATTATTTCAATTAATGATTATATATCACCACACTTACACTCAATTTTAAAGAAAGAAGCTTTTATTATTAAATAGTAGATGTTTAAGAACAAATGGTATATCGAGGTGACAGATTTAAATGCGTACGGCGCAAAGATGTTGACAGCAAGGTGCCTTTACGTAGACGAGTTGATTGCAACAAATATGGTGGGTAGGAAATGAACAAACACTAGAATTTCTGTTGGTACAAAACACTCTGTATTTTATATTTCTTAGTAACGTCGCTGGTTGCAACAACTTTATAATATGGATGGCGCCTAACATTTGGTTCATGAAAATATGTAGGTAAGTGCGTATTAACTTGTGTTTGTTGGATGTGGTGGATAATTGTCCGAAAATTAAAAAAAATCTTTTATGTATCATTTATTCAAATTTTATATTGTGGAAAATTATTCAAATATTTATTGCAGTTTTAATAATATATAATGCAAAAATATTAAATAAATTTATTTCAAAGGAGGCAGACAGCTGTACGTAAAAAAAGTAATTATTTTGAAAAATGCTAATTAGTTCATTTATTTATTGCATGGAAGCTTTCATATAATTACTAATTCAGCTTAAATATTTGAGTATAATTTCTTTATAGTCCTCTTCCCAAATTTTAATTTGCCTTATATATAGGTACCTACTTTTGTTAATTATTTTACCGCGTGTATTAAACTGAACGTTTTCTTGTAACTTTTCAATTAAGTTTTTTTTAGTTTCTATTAAATTTTAACAAGAACGTTCTTGCTAAGTATACAATTAATTTTTGAATTAATGTAAAATATATTTATGCGAAACGAGTCAAGAAATGCTCCACGTTACTAGAACTTAGTAACATGAATATGAAACGCACAAATTAATTAAATGTAAATGTAGCAGTTTAATTAAAAATTATTTTTATATAAAATCATGTTATTAAATGTTTTTATGAACAGAACCATTCTTTCAATGTATTATAATTAGCACAAAATCCAAACAAATTTCTTCTCAATTTTTATGTTTGTCGTGGCAGTGAAAGACAATTGAAAACATTCAAAATTAATTTGCGATTTATTAATCATTGATTGATTCATTATTCAACGGACAAAGTCACTTAACACGAATTGAATTTAACATTAGTCTTGTCAATTTATCACTCGACTACGAACTTTTTATTATCGCTGTGTAACACTTTAATTATCACTTGCTGTAACATTCCACCTAATTCTCGTACATAAAAGTCGCACTTATTTATTTCGCCAATTAGGTACTTCGCTCGATTATTTCGCTTAATATCTATTGCTTTGAATATCTCACGACTGCCCACAACGGCCGTCATTCCGCGACTTATTTTTCACCGATATAAATGTCAAAATCAACTGATTGCGCAGCGTGGTGCTCCTTGAACCTGTGTTTTTCGAATACTCGAGAACAATTTTTTATTTTTATTCCCTTTATATTAACTCGTTTCGTCTGTCTGTTTGTTTCTTTGACGCAAAAACTTTGGATCGATTTTTAACCTTTTTCCCGTGATCCAATCAGGCTGAAACTTTGCAAGCAGACTCGTGGCGATGATCAAAAAGACTTATCAAATTTTTGTTAAAAAAAATTAATAATTATAGTATAATTTTGGATTTTAAAATTTTTTAAATGTTTTCTTACAACTGAGTTAGCCGCATCGCAACGCGTCTGGTAGACACGGAACCTGATTATAGTATAATTTTGGATTTTTGGAAAATTTTCATTACTCCCTTTCGTAGCGTCGCCCGACCGAAGCTCAACGTGTAGGTTAAGCGCCAAACCAGTTTCCACTAAATGAGAAAGGGAGTATAATAAAAACTTAGTTTTCATGGGTTACTTTTTTTAGTTATTAAAGAGTTAAGGTTACTATTACGGTCGTTGGACATATTTATGTGTTAAATAAAACGAATATTTTATACGAACCGTATATTACACTGAACAGCAAATCTCGACCATTAAGTCATATCCAGCTTCATCAGGATAGGACTTCAGCGAAACGTCGATATTTGCTGCTCAGTGAAATAAACGGTTCGTATAAAATATCCGTTTTATTTAACACATCAATATTATTTTCTAGTGTTTATGATAAGGTTCCAGACATTTGAATGTTTTCCGAATGTAATAGATAATAGCAGAGTGTGAGTCTTAGAAGGTTCTAGAGACTTTGATCTTATTGTCGTTATGGACATATTACGAGGGATTCTGCATGGAATATCTTTCATCATCTCCTTACACAATGAAGGTATATATAATCATTAATAGTCCGTCCATAACTTGCTGAAATAACAAAAGAAACTAAAATATTAACTGTTACACGAAATATTATGTTTTTTTATTAAATATAATAAAATAAATTAATAAAAGGTGTAAATTTTTGCCGCATCAATATTTTAAAATATTTCAAAATAATGTAACAAATAAAAAAAATATATCACAATGTAACGAAACTCAGTTCCACGTGACAAAATGCTTCAAATCCCGAAAACCTTCGGGATTGATGATAGAGATATAAGAATAATAGGCAATCTCTATTGGCATCAGAAAGCAGTAAGGGTGGAACACCTAACAGTCGAAGTAGAAATAAAAAGAGGCGTGAGACAGGGATGTATTCTCTCACTCACCCTCGCTTTTCAACTTGTATTCAGAAGAAATATTCAATTTGAGCGCTCAGGGGTAACAAATTGGTAGATTTTGAAGAACCTGTGTTACGCTGATGATGCGTACTTCTTGTAAGTTACTTTAAGGAACAGTGAAATGTAAGAATTTATAATATATTTTATCAAAAATGTCTTGAAAGAAGTAAATATATTTTTCAACGGCCATAGTAATAAGACCGATCACGTTCTTACGTTAGTAAAATCGTAACATCCTCATCACTATCCATATTGGTGACCATCGCCATTTGTACGAGCTCTACTACGTTTCACCAAATATATTTTTAACCAGCATGCTTGCTTGCTGCTAGGCCCTGCAAGCTGCTCTCTGGGATACTGAGAGGCCGATAGTAGCCGCTAATTATTTAATAGCTATTAATTAATAAGATGAACGCGGCTATTGGTAGCCACTACGCGGCCATTGCTATTTACTTGCTGCTTAACAGTATGTCGGCTATGGTGGCCGCTTCGCGGCTGGAAGGGACTATTGCGCTACCATTGATGTCATTATATTAATTTTATAGGATCGCATACGGGACAAATAATATTTATTATTTTAAGCGACAAATAGCAAAAGGTTCAGTCACACGTATTTTTTTTGTTTTTGCAAAAACAAGATCGTAAACTCTAAACCACTCATTCAAACAATGCTGTGTGAAAGGCAATTTTATTTACATAAAATTTTCCAGGTGATAAGTAAATTTTTTATTGAAATTTTATTTGAGAATTCAACGTTACCTACTTGAATTACACCTGACAGATTAAAATTTAGTTTAAATATATCTTTTAGTCATATTCTATCGATTTGTGAATTAATTGAATTTTGTGGTAGACTTTTTAAAAGTTTTTTAAACTTTTTAAGTACTACAACTTTTTTTATTGAAAGCATTTATATATCTTCTTAAATTTACACGTCCGTTCAGAATCTTCTGTGTATAGTTTTCTGGAATATTCTGCCGTGTATATGTGACCTCTCTGGCCGACGTTTCGGATCCAATACATCAGCCCTGATGATGGACCCTGCAATAGGATCCGAAACGACGGCCAGAGAGGTCACATATACACGGCAAAATATCCCAGAAAACTATACACAGAATATTTATATATACCATAACTACCAAATATTTTATATATTTTTATACCAGTTATTGTATATTTATATATACAATAACTTGCCATAAAGGCAGCGTTCGTAAGAAATGTACTAACTCGACCGTTTTTTGTCGACTAAATTTTTTAATTAAATTTAAATTTAATTTATTAATTTGAATTTTTTTGCGAAATTGGTCTTTACGAAAACTCCTTTTATTTTGACGGAATAATTTACAATATAAGTCCACTCTGAAGGTTCATTCTAAATATTAGTGAAAGAATTTTTCAAATCGGATGAGTAGTTTAAGAGTTACTACATCACAACTCACAAACTCACAACCTTTTTTTTTTACCTCTTTTTTTTTTTTCTTTTTTTTTACCTCTTTATAACATTAGTGTAGTCTTTATAATATAGCAGACGGCCAGTCGCAGAAATGACTACGCAACGTCCATTTATGGTCGTGCAACACCTAGTAAAGTCGTCCCAGGACTTTCAGCAAGCAATAGAATATAAAAAATATAATTCTCAAAAAAGTCATTTTTAAACACCCCACATCCGTAATAAACGTAATTAGGCAGATTTAAGTTGTTAAAATTAATTTAAAAAAAGTAATATTACCCTAGCGGTTAAAAAATAATTTTCGGCGGAATTATTTTAAAAAGTTTACCTTTTAAAATGTATTGGTCCATTGTGTTTTGAGATGAACCCTTTTAACCCAGTAAAAACGATGTTTTCGGAATTATCCTTTTGAAGTTTCGGTACACTAACCAGAATTTGTAACGAGTCTCCGGTTAAGTTTTAATGAAATGCATTAAGTTAAGCGGTTCAGTGCTGCCAAGAAAGTTTTCTCTTGCCGCAACTGAAAGAGGCTGATACAATCTTCTTCCACATTTCGACACGTTTAGTTCTGTGTGAACGTTATGTATGGAAGAGGACAAAAGCACTCACCAGTGTTTAAATTTCACATTTATCATATTTTCAAAGACTACGTCAGTTTCTTTCATTCATTTTTAAAGTTTTTCTTCTCTAGACGTTGGAATGTGACCCAGCGGATAAACCGCCATACTATGGGGTTGACATGCACCACCGGCTAGCTCCAGCGGCAGGCTTTTGGCAATCTCATATTTAACGACAGTCTTGTCCATGATCCACCGGTTGACCTTTCCCATAAGGATGTGTAATCTGTGTGATGTGGACGTGAGTGTAATATTTACCAGATTCTCAGGGGAGAAATCACGTATCACAATAAAATATAGAGGAACATTGCATTGACTATTTAATTAAATATTAACAAAATCTGGCAGCAGACGCTGCGCTCAATAATCTTACACATAAAAAAAAAAATTAAACGAGGCATTAGGCCTCTGAAAATACTGCCGAAAGGCAGGCCATCATCATTTCACAAGACGTAGACAATAAATTAAAAACTAATTTATTAACTAAAGTTCCAAGGAATGGTGAGTGTTATAGTCGAGGATCAAATACAGAGTAGATGACCCCAGGCTGCCAAATCTTCCATAACGACCATCACGGTGAGCACCCGAAGGGGTAACAATTGGGACGATAACTGATGGATACCCACTTGGAGAGCTCTGAAGGGTCGAAAAAGACCAACAAACGGGTCCGACGGCGACTGCCATTGGCCTCGAACGCCAGCCTCGCCGATGATGATGACGAGATGACAAGGTCAAGGGTGCGGCTCCGTCAGCATACAGCTTGAATCGAAGTCAATCAATACTGCATCTCACATTCAAGAGAACCATGGACTCCTCCAACATCAATTATGCCATTAAAGAGTTAAGGTTGTTATTACGGTCGTTAGACATATTTAACTTAAATAGTTGCGCATATTTTATACGAACCGTATGTTTTTCCGAGAAACGATTCTCGACATTTCGTTGAATGCTTATTCAACGTCATCAAGAGGATGACCTTTACCCATCGTGCCATTTCCTTCAATGGACGAGGCGTCACGGCGCAAAATATGGCGCTATACCTTGGTATATGGCAGGTATTCATACGAGTTTCGGTAACGAGAACGGGCCCTTCATGAAATTAAATAATTAGAACAATAAAAAAATTTTAAATAAAATTTCAACCTTTCGGTAAATTTGTTGTCAAAGGCATGAAGCCTTTGACAGCAAAATAAGAAAATGGCACCGGCCGAGTACGGGTGAAAAAAGGATCGCCAACTATGCGACCACAATCATACTTCGACAGCGGATTGCCAATCATGATATAATCAATATTTTGGCAATACAGGTAAGTACGAGATTACATCGCAACATGCCTAGAGTGAAACTTAAGGATGCAACGAAATACGCGCGCATATACTAGTAGCATATACTGCAATAGTAGTAGGCATTGATTGGTTGGAAAAAGTAGTGTATTTGAGAAGTATGTTCGATAGAAGAGGGAAGGTTGAGAACGATATTGAGAGGAGAGTGACTGCGGGGAATAGGATGAACGGTGCTTTGAATGCAACAATTTCTAATAGAAATATGTCTATCGAGGCAAGACTAGCGGTATATGATAGAATTCTGGTACTGATGCTGATGTATGGAAGTAAGGCTTTGTATGTATGGAAGTGAGTTGGCAGAAGAGGAACGAATATAGACTGAATGCGGTGGAGATGAGATTTCTTAGACGTACGTGTGACAAATTCACTTATGATAGAGTAAATAATTAAGATATTAGGAATGAATGTAAAGCTAATCTTAGCATAATTAGAAGAATTAAAAAAGGGTCGCTCAGGTAGTTTGGGCATGTTGAGCGAATGAATGAGGAAATAATAAGGTGAGAAAGATGTATAACGCAAATATTGACGGTGTCAGAATGAGAGGGCGACCGCGGAAGACGTGGTACAACCAGATTTATCAGATACTGGAGATGGTCCCGTTAGCCGGTTAGATGGTCCCGAAGCCTCAACAACCCTCGAGCTTGCATGCGTTGATGTATGAATGTGGATGAGGCGAGAGTTGTATGTCAGGACAGGAGAGTGTGGCGCTCTATCCTCTCTATTTGCCTCCCCGGTGAAACAGCGTGATTGTAAGTAAGTAAAAAAACAGTGAGGTACATTTTCGAATTGAAATAATGTTCCTTTCTGCGTTTCTAGTTTACTATTGACATAACTGACACATATGCTATGTTTACACACAACAATGAGACTACTTATTACGCTCATTTTCAAAAAAATAAAAAAATATATCGTTAATATCTAAGAATTGGTTGCTTTTAATTTTAAAGTTAATTACCTTATTTATGGAGTGAAAGAAGCACTTATTATAAATATTTTAAAAGACTTGAGCCCGAAATATGATATTTAGAAATACATTCATACACGAAAATAAAGTCGAAAGAAAATAAGGGCGTGAAATATTAAAACTTTTTAAGTAGACAACAAATATCTTGACATTTCGGGGAAGGCCTGCCGGAAAGGGAGGTGCGGACGAAGCCTCTCGGGCGGATCCGGAAAGACCTAAAACCTTTAGGCGGAACTTAACGAAGTTTGGCATCCTTCGCAATCCGGAAACGGCTTATTTTCATTTTATTATGGCCGCTCAGTCTGACCGTCAACGTTGTCTTGACACTGTCAACAGTGCACCCTGTAAATGTGAGGTTGTTTGTTTAAAACAAATAGCCCACGTTTAGTTTGTCCTTTGCGTGTTTGCGATGTCCGTTTATTTTATTTATCCGATTGGGAGTGTTTTTGCATTTCCTTAAAGCTGTCCTATGTCACAACCATATGATTTTAGTTTCTTATTTTTTCATGATTGCTTTATATTTTTATTTTATATGTATTGTTATTGATGTTATATTTTTATTTCCTACTAGCTGTTTGTATCCGATATTGCATGGTTGAGGATTAAGTTGAAAATAAATTTGTGAAAATAAATAATAAAACCAATTTTTCCATTTAATCAAGGCTGGGATGGATGGGATATCCAGGGGAGAAATGCCTATGGCCTATTTTTTTCGCCGGGTTGTCAGGAATATGTATTAAAAATTTGGGTCCGATCGGTCGAACGGTACAGATATGCATGGAAAATATATTACCCGCCGGGTCCTTAATAATAAGTATGCAATATTTAGATACATATTATTACAAATTTGCATGGAGAATAAATCAGGGGGAGGGGGGAGCGGAGGTGAAGGGAGGAAATATCATCTATGTTACCCGTAATGTCCCTAAGAATACGTGAGCAAAATTTGGGTCAGATCGGTCAAACGGTGTAGATTTGTGCCGAAAATATATCATCGGGAGGGGGTGGGGTAAAAGGGGAAAATGGAAATGTTACTCATGTTACCCGCTGAATCCTAAAGAATAAGCTTGCAAAATTTGGTCAAACGGTGTAGATTTGTATATAGAACAGACAGACATGCAGACAGACAGACAGACATTGCGTTTTATAGGTATTAAATATGTATTATGATACTTATGTATACTTCTTAATAAATTGATTTCCTTTGCATCCAAGTGAGAATGAAGTAGTTTTGTGGGACACCTCGCCGCAACGCACGCGTGTCTTAGCATCGTCTGGCAGAGTCGAGAGCTTTATTATTAAAATAATGCCAAACTCGAAGGCAAAAGTGCAGCTATGTGAAGCCGATGTGGGAGCTATTTCTCATAAAATGACCCTGCGTTTCTGAAGGGTCCCACAATTAAGATTTATTATTTTTTAGGTGGAAAAAAATCTTCTTCTTTCTTTTCGTGCCTTATCAGGAACGTTGGCGATCACTTGTGCTGTCTCATTCCGGTCCACTCTATTATGTTGCGCAGCCAGGACATTTGACTTCTATCAACTTCCCGTCTTACTTCTATTTTGCTTTCGAGTATTAGTCGGAGCAGGCGATGTTAACCCCCGCGTAGCACATGACCCAAATAAGAGACCTTCTTCACTTCAACATTCGACAGTAGCTCTCCACTGGCTTCAGCTCTCTGAAGCACCTCCGTCTTGCTGACCATATCGGTCTACGGTTGTGAAGCATTTTCTGGTGTATCCACATTTTGAATGCTTCCAACCGATTCATAACATTAACTTTCAGAATCCATGTTTTACAGCCATATGAGACAACTGTCCATGTAACATTTTATCATTTTCTGCCAAAGTTTTAGGTTTAGATTGTCACCGCAGAACAAATTCACAATAAGTCTGTATATATGAGATCACAGGAAATATACAGGAAAAAAGGACGATAAGTGAATATTCAGTAGAAAAGGGAAATTAATACATGACCTTAGTCGTAAACTAAATAATATACATATTGTAAATAATATACGAGGCTAAAAAGAATCACGTCAATCATGTCACGTGACAGTTGTTTGAAATGATCACAATACTACCGAAGATTCCAGAATGGCCTAGTATAATCTACGGCTTACGGTAGGTATCGAAAAACATCTACAAAAGCCTGGAAGCCACGAAAAAGTTCTCGTAAACACTGGAAACTTCTGTAGGTTTCGATATCAGCATTGCCCCATATAAATAGGACTGCACACTGGAGTAAGGACGGTGTTATTTTTGGGCGCGTTTGAGAGCGATACCAAAGCGAAGTTAGCCGCGAGTTGCGAATGCCGGGGCGGCCAAGCGAGCGGTAAATGGACAGAGAATACTCTGGAAAGTTCTTACGTAGCGCAATAAACCGAAGCGAAATAATACGTGCGGAAATTGCATGGAATGTTCTAGTGAATAGTGAATAAAGTGTTAAAGCGAATATAAACTGTCTATTTACGAGAGATTTTACGAAATAGTTTAATTCAAATAATAGCGTTCAGTCAAATAGTGTTAGGTGATTTTGTACGTTTGATTAATTATCAGTAATTAATACATCCTGTATTAATTCCAGCGTTTTTATTAATTCCTCCTGCGGCCACGACGCGTATAATTATAATAAATAAATTAACATAACTTTTTTTCTCACTATTAAAAAGTAAATACTGATTAGTAAAAAATAGTATATGTTTCAGATCATCACCGATTGTAAAAAGATAACAGTATAATTATGAATAAATCTGTATTTTTTACTCAATAATGCATTATTTGTTCAAAATATTTTGTATTATTAAGACATTGGTATATACATAAACTGAAAGAAAATGCAAAAAAATTCACTATTTTCCACAAATAAAAATAATAGGATGGTTTTAGATAAAAAAATGTATTGATTGTGTATTAAAAATTTATTAAAAAATGTATGATTTTTAAAAATACTTTTGTTAAAGTCTACCTCGCTGAGAGATGTAAGTGATTGTTAAACCTTTCAGATTGTAGTTTTTTACAAAATTTATGCAAACCAGTTAGAGTTTCCGCTTTTTGTGTAAAAAATTTTTTTTTCGGTGGAGTTTAGCATTTAATCTAAGTTTTTACGGAGGTCATGTTTTATAACGGGCCATTTGAGGATCTCCGACGGAAAGTAGAAAAAATATTAAATTTAAAAATAACGCAGTTCTTTGTAAAATGCTGTCTGGGTCTTCAACAAAATAGCGTACGTTTTAATTTAATCAGTTTATTTTTATACCTTGCAAATATTAACAAAAAATTATACATGTGCTGTACATGAATAATAATGATAACTTTGTTAAAGTTTTTCTGATTTTAGGAAAAATATTGTCTTTAATAATTATTTTTGCAGTTATATGATCAGGACTATGTTTTGGACAAAATATTTAATAATCAATTTTTTTTTAATTTTATTGTCACTTAGCTTACCGTCAAGCAGTCTTTACATAATGGAACGCCACACTTTTCTGCCCTGACATTTCACTTTTCTTATGCATTCTCTTCTGTTGTTAAAGAGCTTTTAACACGAACGGCTTAAACATGGTGTTATGATTGTCCTGATAAAACTGAGTTTTAAAGGGACGCGCTCTATTTTTTTTTCGTTCTATCGATATATATTAGGTCCTTACGTATGAAATTGGCGTTTTGCCGTACTGGCAAATTTGATCTCAAATATCTTCTCTTTGGTTAAGAATTCCAAATCCAAATTTATACAGCTATTTACTCATGTATTTGTGTTTCGAAAATTATAATTCATTTGTTTTTTCCTATATTGCTTTTTTCTTTGCGTCACTCAGTTTACAAAATGAAAAACTTGAAATATAGCGTTATTTACGAATACGAGTTCCACCGTGGCACCAGTGCTGCAGAAACGGCTCGAAGGATTAATGATGTGTATGGCGACGGTGCCGCAAAAGAAAACACAGTGCGTTTTTGGTTCCAACGTTTTCGTTCTGGAAATTTCGACCTGCAGAACAAGCCCCGTGGACGGCCGGAGACCAAAGTTGATAATGAAGAATTGAAGGCTATTGTGGAAGCGGATCCATCGCAAACCACATCCGAGTTAGCTGCAGGCTGCGGTGTTAGTGATAAAACTGTTTTAATCCACTTGAAGCAAATTGGTAAGGTGAAAAAGCTTGAAAGGTGGGTACCTCACGAATTGAGTGAAGCAAATCAACAAACGCGCGTTGACTGCTGCGTTGCATTACTCAACCGGCACAATAATGAAGGGATTTTAAATCGAATCATTACCTGTGATGAAAAGTGGATCCTGTACGATAATCGGAAGCGCTCATCGCAATGGCTGAACCCTGCCGAACCAGCCAAACCATGCCCCAAGCGAAAATTGACTCCAAAAAAGTTACTTGTGAGCGTTTGGTGGACTAGTGCTGGTGTCGTTCACTACAGCTTTCTTAAATCTGGCCAGACGATTACGGCAGATGTCTATTGTCAGCAACTGCAAACCATGATGGAAAAGCTAGCTGCTAAACAACCGAGGCTGGTTAATCGCTCTAGGCCACTGCTGCTTCATGATAACGCTAGACCACACACTGCACAACAGACGGCTACCAAATTAGAGGAGCTTCTTCAGTTGGAATGTCTAAGACATCCACCGTACTCTCCGGACCTTGCCCCAACAGATTACCATTTTTTTCGAAATTTGGATAACTTCTTGCAAAGGAAAAAATTCAACTCCGATGGGGCAGTCCAAACCGCCTTCAAAGATTTTATTGATTCCCGTCCGAATGGTTTTTTTAGTAAAGAGATCGATGAACTACCTATGAGATGGCAAAAGTGCATAGATAGCAATGGTACATACTTTGATTAAATAAATATATCATAATTAAAAAAAATCGGCTTTATGTTCCTCCCATACTAAACGCCAATTTCATATGTAAGGACCTAATATATTTCTAAAGTGTCAGATGTTTTGAGATGTCAAGATTTTGATAGATTCAATTATCATCAATATCGAACCTTATGAATTTCCAGCGTCAATTAGTCAGAATCAGATTTGAGTAATGTATAATTCTTCAAAACTAAGCAGAAATCTTTAGATTTATGAAATAAATTATTATTTCATTTTTTCCCAAAAAACCAATTTTGCTGTCATCTGTGAACCAATTGTTTTGCAAATTTTCGAAATTCGTAGTGATGTACCTATTATACCGACGGAGTAATTCAAATTTAGAAAATATTCCACGACGTTATCGGGCCGCCGTAATCAAACTTTTCCAATGATTCCAATTTGAAAAAACCAATAAAATTTCTAAAAATCCGAAATTATACTATAATTATTATTTTTTTAGCGAAAATTTGACAGACCTTCCTGATCGTCGCCACGAGTCTGCTTGCCAAGTTTCAGCTCGATTGGATCACGGGAAAAGGGTCAAAAATCGATCCAAAGTTTTTGTTGACGGCAAGCAAGCAGACGCCAAGAGTTAATATAAAGGGAGTAAAAATAAATATCAACTAAAATGAAAACGAAACAACGAAGCATTTCTATTCATTTAAGTAATAATTTAACATAAAGAAAGAAAATTGTGAAGATATTAGGTCCTTACATATGAAATTGACGTTTAGTATGGGAGGAACATAAAGCCGATTTTTTTTTATTATAATATATTTATTTAATCAAAGTATGTACCATTGCTATCTATGCACTTTTGCCATCTCATAGGTAGTTCATCGATCCCTTTACTAAAAAAACCATTCGGATGGGAATCAATAAAATCTTTGAAGGCGGTTTGGACTGCCCCATGGGAGTTGAATTTTTTCCTTTGCAAGAAGTTATCCAAATTTCGAAAAAAATGGTAATCTGTTGGGGCAAGGTCCGGAGAGTACGGTGGATGTCTTAGACATTCCAATTGAAGCTCCTCTAATTTGGTAGCCGTCTGTTGTGCAGTGTGTGGTCTAGCGTTATCATGAAGCAGCAGTGGCCTAGAGCGATTAACCAGCCTCGGTTGTTTAGCAGCTAGCTTTTCCATCATGGTTTGCAGTTGCTGACAATAGACATCTGCCGTCATCGTCTGGCCAGATTTAAGAAAGCTGTAGTGAACGACACCAGCACTAGTCCACCAAACGCTCACAAGTAACTTTTTTGGAGTCAATTTTCGCTTGGGGCATGGTTTGGCTGGTTCGGCAGGGTTCAGCCATTGCGATGAGCGCTTCGATTATCGTACAGGATCCACTTTTTATCACAGGTAATGATTCGATTTAAAATCCCTTCATTATTGTGCCGGTTGAGTAATGCAACGCAGCAGTCAACGCGCGTTTGTTGATTTGCTTCACTCAATTCGTGAGGTACCAACCATTCAAGCTTTTTCACCTTACCAATTTGCTTCAAGTGGATTAAAACAGTTTTATCACTAACATCGCAGCCTGCAGCTAATTCGGATGTGGTTTGCGATGGATCCGCTTCCACAATAGCCTTCAATTCTTCATTATCAACTTTGGTCTCCGGCCGTCCACGGGGCTTGTTCTGCAGGTCGAAATTTCCAGAACGAAAACGTTGGAACCAAAAACGCACTGTGTTTTCTTTTGCGGCACCGTCGCCATACACATCATTAATCCTTCGAGCCTTTTCTGCAGTACTGGTGCCACGGTGGAACTCGTACTCGTAAATAACGCGATATTTCAAGTTTTTCATTTTGTAAACTGAGTGACGCAAAAGAAAAAACAATTGAGGAAAAAACAAATGAATTATAATTTTCAAAACACAAATACATGAGTAAATAGCTGTATAAATTTTAATTTGGAATTCCTAACCAAAGAGAAGATATTTGATATCAAATTTGCCAGTACGGCAAAACGACAATTTCATATGTAAGGACCTAATAT